>CABHPQ010171081.1:0-38994 GCA_902168405.1 Peromyscus aztecus
TGAGTTGGGAGGACAGGCTGTGGAATAAAAGCTGGACACACATCAGGGGCACAGTGTAGCACTCAGGGACAAATGGGCATTCAAAGACCAACTGGAGCCTGCGTTAGGCTCTCACTACAACTAGCCTTGATGGTGGTCAAGAGCCGCAGGGGCTTCTGGGACCTGCCGCAGAAGCAGAACGACACACGTTTTCGGCAACAGTGAATGAATGGTTCTGTGGGAGCCAAAGCTCTATGAGCCTTACCTGGTGCTCATTTTACTCAGCAAAGTGAGCCACCAGCAGCAATGAGTGAGCTCTAGAAGGTCCTGGGCACAGGCCGCTGCCACACTGTCTCAAACGCCTATGCAATTTTCCGTTTTTGCCAACTTGAACCTATGCCTTAAAGTGCAGGGGCATAGAGAATGTGCAGTTTCAGTCTGGAAAAAAAAAAGACTAGTCTCATATATAGATTTTCCCTGTACTCCTTAGAGAATTAATGATAGTTAGATTAGGGCCACACAGACGGTTGGAAAGAACTTATTTTGGAAAAGAACTTATTTTATAGGAACTACCAGAGGATTCTTCGTGTTATGATTTAATAAATAGGAAACCAAAGTAAACAAAGTAAGTTGGTTGCTCTTTGATGGATGAGTCAGAAGTACAAATGGGAAAGAAAGCTGGGATCTGTGACTCTGAGCCTAGCTCCTCCCTCAACACCCAGTTGAAGAAACAATAAATCCGTTCATCTCACTGTGCCCAAACCTTCTGAAGCTGGACTTTTTTGAATGGCTGTTTTCTCCATAGAGGGAGGTTCCTTACATCAGCTGTTTCTTCCCTGATAGGATTGAAAGTTGCATCATTAGCAGATAACATTTCTCCTCTAGGAAACTGATGGATTGGAACATAAGTGTGAACATTCAGTGGAGACCATAACCTGTGATCTGGGTTAAATGTGACATAATTCCTTAGGTTTGTGCCTCCTTACAGCAAAGCAGCTTTATCAAAGACAGAAGGTTGGTGTTGGTGTTCCAGGCCTCAGAATTTACCATGACCTCAGAATCCTGACACTTCACACTCCTTTGGAGGGTAAACTTGAACTTGTCACTTGGTTGTTTTCATGTCCAATGAATGTGTTTTTTTCCTCCAAAACTTTGACGCTAGGTTGTTTCTATCCTCGAGCTACGCTTTAATGTGTTATCTGTCGAGTGCCACCAGTAGAGATTTCTGAGTGCCATTAAATTATCTGGGCATTGGAGCCATGCAGCAATGACAGCTTTGCATTTCAGTTTTAAAGAGGCCCCGTTGTGGGGGGGGGGGAATGATGGTCCTAGATTTTAATTGGCCTGTGGTCTTATGGGGTAAGGCCTTCTATTTGCAAGGTACCAAACTTGATTTTAAATAATGTGGTGTATGAAGGTCAGTGCAGTTGAGTGATCATAAGAACTAGGCACCAGGTGGAGCTCCAGGAGTCCAATCGGCGAGAAAGAGGAGGGATTGTGTGAGGGAGAATTGTTGAGACCAAGACTGGAAAAAGCACAGGGACAAATAGCCAAACTAGTGGAAACACATGAACTATGAACCAATAGCTGAGGAGCCCCCAACTGGATCAGGCCCTCTGGATAAGTGAGACAGTCGATTAGCTTGAACTGTTTGGGAGGCCCCCAGGCAGTGGGACCGGGACCTGTCCTTAGCGCATGAGCTGGCTGTTTGGAACCTGGGACACTTTGCTCAGCCTGGGAGGAGGGGACTAGACCTGCCTGGACTGAATCTACCAGGTTGAGCTGAATCCCCAGGGGAGTCCTTGCCCTGGAGGAGATGGGGATGGGGATGGGGGGGGGGGGGGGGGGGGGAAGGGGGGGGGCGGGAGGAGGGAGGACAGGGGAATCTCTGGCTGATATGTAAAATTAAATTAAATTATAAAATTAAAAAAAGAAGTATGCTGCTGAGGCTCTCTCTAAAAAGACTAGATTGCAGTAAGAATAGGAAAAAGGGATGGTTTTAAAACAAGGGAAAATAACAAGGAATAAACCTCTTCCCCTTTGTTCACGCTTTCGGAGTGGACTCCAACAATGTTCCTAAGCTAGTCCTAGTCCACTGGGATGGCCCAAACAGACCTGCTCTGTGGTTTTCTGAGCTCACACAGGTTAATGAGCTCCTACACCAATAGCTCAATTTGAAATTCAATGTAGAATTTTTATCTGCTTATACACACAGACACACATATACATGCCTAAGGTTAGTTGTTAAGATTAAAAGAAAGCCATCTATTGGGAGTTATCCTGAAATGTCTGGCCTTAGCTAACATGACAACCAAGGCCAACCTCAGCCCTTTCTAGTGATGACCATGATTAACATCTCCACTGTTATTTTCCATTCAGGACAGCTCCTTCTTTAAAGCAAACATATGCTGATTTGAGCCCATGCTCAGGAGTGTAATAAACGCTCAGAGAAACTCAGCTCTGCATTAATGAATGTGTTGCATTATGCTTGGCTAGTAGTCTCTTGGCAATAGAAACGCTCCTGGGTGTCGTTATATCTGGATTTAGCTTTTGTGACCTTTGGAGGCTAGATAACACAGAAAAAGAGAGGAAGACACATCTTACTGTGCAGACGCTGCACATTGTGGGATGGGTTGCAAAAAGCTCTTGGTTTCATCACATAAATCTCTTTGCCTCAGAGAGGTTGGAAAAACCTTAGTAATTCATGGGCGCAGGCTTTAATTTACTATTTTTCTTGGGTGCTGCTGAGGGTTGATAGAAGGGAAGAACCTTATTACAAAGATTACTGCTCTTATATTGGGGGTAAAAGGCTATGACAAGAGTAATCGTCCATCTGCCTGTTATAAAACAACAAAACAAAAAACAAAAAAAAAAAAAAAAAAAAAAAACAGGAAAAACAGTCCTTTGTGCGTAATTACAGAAATGCCGCACAGTTCTGTCAATTCTCTTTTGACCTATATGCACATACCAAGGCACGAATCTGAAACTTTGAATGGTGGTGTTCTCTATGTCAGCAGGATAAACTGATAGAAAATACTTTCGTGTGTATTTCTTTTTAATAAGCATTCATTGTGCAGCATGGGGAAGGTTCCTTCTGAGTAAGGAAAAAAAAAATCATTGTGCAACGATAGGAACAAAATAGGCAGAGATGGACCTTATAGCAATTGCTGTGGGGTGGGGAGTGAGTTTCAAATGTAAAATCCAAAGAGAGAATAACTTTGGACTGCCAGCTCTCATTTGTGATGTGTTACAAGCACCTGAGCTTCTAGACTGCTGTCTTGTTTCTGTTAATGAGGTGCGGTTCCATGTCCCAGCCCTGTGATGGAGTCTTTTTGTTGTTATTATGCCCAGTTATTCCTGGGGTATAATAGTCACTAAAATCCATCCACAGGCAGAGACAAGACCCCAAACGTGGGCGCTTCAAAAACTCAATGAAACAGAGGTAGCCGTGTCAGAGATACACAGCTGTAGGAAGTCCCTTAGAAAGTGATTTCTTTGTGTTCACAGTGCTGCAAGTAGTCTGCACACCTGCCAGTAAGAGGTGTCCCTGGGACTGTTTTACAGAACAGAAGCCTCATTTCCCAAGGCCTTCCCTAAATAGAGCCCCCTGGAGACAAAGCCTGAACACTGACTCAAACTCTGCCATGTACCCAGGGTCTCATGAACACAAAGCATGCTGGCATTTAATAACACTTAACATGTAAATCAAACAGCTTGTCCATTTACCTCCGAGGACCTTGAAGCTAGGACTGGAATTAAAGAGAATAGCTGACTAGCTTTCCTCTGCGTTGATAAAAATGACCAAGAACTGGAAACATTTTTTCATGGGGTCAAATAGCAATGGAATACCTGGCGAAATTAGTGGTTTAGGCATTATGAAAATTATGACTATGATAAGACAAAAGAAAGCAGCTTTTTGTTCTCAAAAGACTTGCAGTTTAGTAGGTAAATACGAGCTGAACTGAAGTCAGGAAGGACACGTTCACCATTTCTACTTCTTCATAGCAGAGAGAACATTCTAGACCCTAGAATGTCTAATCTAAATACTTGGGGGATAATATACTTGGAACAGATCCCAGCGGGTATAAGACAGAGTATAATATTTAATTTTGATATGCAATACCATTTTCACCTACATTTATTCAACTCCCATTAAATTATTCTAAACCCATAAGCATTGTATTTGTGTTGCAAGCAAGCATATTGAAATATTAATTTTACTTTTCCCATGTTTTTTTTTTCCCACCAAGTAAATAACTCCTTAATATTTTCATGCTTCAAGGTGTTTTTGTAGATCCTAAAGCAAACTAGTACGTGAAGCCTGGTTTTCCATGCCTTTTGTAAAGCCCTGAGTTCTTTGAAGAAATGCTGTTGATGTCTCAGAGGGAGGAGGAGGGGCTCCTGGGAACAGCAGAAGCAACCTCTTGCCTGCTGCAGCACACCAAAGGATGTTTGCAAACACTCTGGAAAAGGAACCACTAAATGATTGCAGCTGAACTGAGAGTCAGACTTCAATGCATTAAAGAGAAGTCGTTTACTATTTTCCTACCTACCAGATATTACAGGGGCAGCCATGCTGTCCCTTTGTCCCATGCCCTGCAAATATTAAAATACCGTCTGTGATGATTTGCAAATGTCAATTTACTAGACTGTAAGCCTTCAGTGGGTAACAGAGTAAGCTACTGCCCCCAGCTTCAGACTCACCTCTGTGACATTGGGTCTGACTCTCTCCGTCACCTATGCTTTGTCCCATTGACTTACTTTCTTTTTTTTTTATTTTTGGTTTTTCGAGACAGGGTTTCTCTGTGTAGCTTTGCGCCTTTCCTGGAACTCACTTGGTAGCCCAGGCTGGCCTTGAACTCACAGAGATCCGCCTGGCTCTGCCTCCCGAGTGCTGGGATTAAAGGCGTGTGCCACCACCGCCTGGCTTTTTTTTTGAGACAGGGTTTCTCTGTGTAGCTTTGCGCTTTCCTGGAACTCGCTTTGTAGACCAGGCTGGCCTCGAACTCACAGAGATCTGCCTGACTTACTTTCTTTTAAAGTGTCTAGTGAAATCTTTAGATTGTTTCTTTTACTTTTGTGATTAGTATACCATTTCCCCCTTCTCTTCCATATCATATGCCCCAGCTCGTGTCTAGGCAGTCATGTTGGGGAGACTGTATGGATGTAGCCTCTGACCTTACTAGGACACACAGTTTCACAGCAAACTCCCTCAACTTCTGCCTCGTACAGTCATTCCGCTCCTTCTGTACTTACCTGTGGGTAGAAGGACAAATACTTAGAATGCAGTAAGGGGTTGTGTTGGTTTAATAAAATGATGGTTGTAGGTTTTCCTCCAAGATCCAGGACTTCACTAGCCCTGAGTAGTTGACTGGGTTTCCAGTACCAGGAATGGTTTCCATCTAGTACAGTGGGTTTGAAGTCCAGCTAGAGAGCTGTTGGTTACCATGGAGGTATGTGTGCCACTATCACATGCCTAGGGTCTTACAGTGCCATGCTGGTCTTTGCTGTGGTTCATAGATATCATAGCTGGGTAGGACTGCTGGTTGATTCCCTCCTTTGGGACTTTGCATGGTGCGTTCTGGTGGCATGAAAGCCAGACCTCAGGGAGGGAGCATTCAGGTCAGTTCCACCTCAAGGGCTCTGGGCCCTGTTTCCGAAGTGCATGATGTCTTCAGCAATAGGGACTTAACTTTCACCTCTGGGGAGCAAACAAGGGCAAGAGCAATATTCTGTTAGTTTTAGAAGTCTCTTAAGCAACCCTAGTCAACAATTCAAAAAAGGGCTTCTTATGTCTGGCTTTAGGAGTTTTGTTAGGTAGTGTTTGGCTCTTGGAGGGACTATTGTTCTCCCTGATGAGAGATTGTCATTTAAACTATTTATATATATTTATATGCAGATTTACAATATTGTATTTTTAATATATAGTTAAAATAGTATGATTTCTTAGGACTTTCTTGGACATCTTTACTCTTATTTTACCTCCCTCCTTCTACGTTCATCTCTCTCCATCTTTCCTAAATAGATCTCCCTTTCTCACGTCCCCTCATCAGATCACTTTTACCGTGCTATCCCTTTCTCTATCGCTCCCCCACACCCCCAACCCAACAATGGTCCCTTTTTATTTTCCATATTTCTGTAGTTACTCCAGTATTCATACTCACATCTGAAGATTTAGAGTTAGGAGGCTCCAATAAGGAGGAACATTCGAAGTTTGTCTTTCTGGGTCTGGGCCACCTCACTCAATATGATCATTTCTAGTCCTATCCATTTATATGCAAAGTTCATGATTTCAACTTTCTTTACAGCTAAATAGTATTTCATAGTGTATATATGCTACATTTTCATTGTCCATTCAATAATTGAAGGACATTTTGGTTATTTCCATTTCCTAGGAATAGAGCATCAATGAACATGGCTGAGCAGTAATCTTCAGAGTACGATGTCAAGTCCTTTGGGTATATGCCAAAGAGTGGTATAGCTGTGTCATATGGTAGATTTAGTTTAGCTTTTCGAGAATTCGCCACACTGATTTCTATAGTGGCTGTACCAGTTTGCAATCCCAATGCAGCAAATGAGGTTTCCCGTTTACCTGGACCTCCTCTAGCATTTGTTGACATTTTATTGATCTTGGCCATTCTGACTGGGGTAAGATGAAATCTTGGAGTTACTTTGATCTGCCATACCTCAATTGCTAAGAATGATGAACATTTCTTTAGATATTTCTCAGCCATTTTTTTCCCCAGAGAGTTGACTAGTTTTTAAATTCTACCAATAGGGAAGCCAGAGTGTGGGGCGTTTACCCACCATCCCCACAGCTTCCCAGAGTTTTCTTGAGTGTGAGCAGCAGGAAATATTAGATAGAAGGATTTATTGCGGAGAATATCGCGGAGATAAACAGATAGAAAATAAAGGATAGCCTCGAGAGGGCCTGGAACCTTTTCCAACGGGCCCCGGCCCACGACTGTCTCTGCCCCAGGGTTTTTATAGAGACGCCAAGGGGGTGGAGCAAATGACCTCCTCCCCCAGCACAGCCAAGTGCAGACCATCTCAGACACCTGCACTCAGGCCTGTGGTCCTAATCATCCTCTATGTGGATCTGCTGGGTAAAGCCACGAGGAACCCGAGAACGGCCCCCCACAGGTCCCCCTTTCTTATTATATAAAAAAAACTATTTTTTTATTAATTTTAAATGCTGAATGTCATTTATTTAAGGGGGGAGGAGGTCTTAAATACAGGCTTACAGCACAATGGGAGGACCCTGGAGGGCAGAAGTTCGCTACTGATGTTTTACAATCTTGCTTCTAATCTGTTAACGCCCATTATTCAGGGTACCAGGCAAGGAACTTCCATGGCGTCTCCATGACGGGTAAGGTGACCTGCTGACGTCCCACGCAACCCAAGTCAGAAGCTCATTTTTTAATAAAAGGGGGACTTGTAGGGCCCTGGCCCCCATTTTGGGTAACTGTTGCCTTGCTTGCGCACCTTGACCTTGATATTCTCCCTATGCTAATTCCCTGCCAGGTTCCTCCCTCCTGAATGCTTAAGGGAAAAAATAACTATTAATGGCTTACAGCAATCTCCATAGCTGTTACACCTCCCAGTATGGGAGTAGAGGATGATAAAGATGGCATTTCTCTTTTGAATTAGGTCCAAGGTGACTACAGCAGTCTTAGCTGCCTCAAGGCCTTTCTAAACCAAAAACTCTTAAGGCGACTACAAACTTAAAGAATCTCTTAGCTTCATCATTACCATTAACAGGTTAACATAAATATTGCTACACATAGTCACAATTCTCCCAATCTTACAACTCAAAGCAAACTCTTAACAGAACCATTTGAATTAGCATATATGTGCTATATATAGTTAACAATTTTCTCCACTTTACAGCTTTAACTCTTAATCATTTGAATTTTCTTGCTAACAGAACATAGGAAAAACTTCAATGTATTCACAAACTTAAATATTTCCTTAACTCCACAAAAACAGGGTGCATTAATAGCAATAGGTTTCTGCAAACATAATTCAATCTCATGACTCCTCCTTTTCTTTATAATTTTTTATACAAAGTCCCAAACCTAGTTAGAAAAAACCCAAACTTTTCCATTTAAATAGTTCCATATTCATCCTTAGTTCCTAATCATCCTCTATGTGCATCTGCTGGGTAAAGCCACAAGGAACCCGAGAATGGCCCCCCACACCAGAGGAGGTGGAAGGTTCAAAAAAGAAAGGACTACTTACTTACTGATTACTTTCTGTTCTTATCAGGGTCATACTTGTACATTTTCTGTATTTCAGATGATTCAGTCAGTCTCATGGGAGCTCTTGATTTTAATTTGCAGCCTTCCCATTTGTAAAACTGACACTGTGCCTGCCAGAGACCCCAGCACCAGCCAACTAGCCTTCCTTCCTGAAGATCTAGTTAACAAGCCACACAACTCCTCTGATGAACTGAGATACCCTAAGATCTACGGCCTGATCTCTTCCAGAACAGCAGTTCTCAACCTTCCTAATGCTGTGACCCTTTAATACAGTTCCTCATGTGGTGGTGACCCCAACCATAAAATCATTTTTGTTACTACTTCCTAGCTATAATTTTGCAACTGTTAAGAGTCATTATACATATATGTATATATATATACATACATATATATTTAATATGCAGGATATCTGGTATGCAACCCTGGTGAAAGGGTAATTCTCAGGTCTAGAACTACTGTTCTAGAGGTTCTGAATTTCAGAATTGTGAGTCTCATCTTCAAGATGGTAAGTTTTAGAAACCTCATCCCTTTTCTGAGCTTTCAATCCCAGAGGTACACAAACTGTGTCCTATAGCCTTCCTCATATCTGAAACTTCTTCTGTGACTCTTCAGTTCTGCAGTAGTTTGGTTTCTTAATTGCTCCATACATTGCATTTATGTATGACTTTCTTGCTGTTAAAGCAACCAATAAGCTTAACATCTCCTGACTAGACCTTGACAAACACAAAAATAATTCTTGCATGTAAAATTTTTAGTTCTGGTACTAGGATAGCCCCTTGTACTTAATATATGATCAATCAATAAATGTCTTCATTTGATTTAATTTGATGCTATAATATAGCAAAAGGGTCATCTTTTTTTTCCTTTTTATAATTGAAAAGAAATTTCCATGCAATATATTTTGATCATGTTTTACTCTCCCCAAGTTCTTCCTAGATCCTCCCCACCTCTCCACCCACCCAACTGTATGTTCAAAAAGAAACAAAAATAAAACAAAACAAAATCAAGAAACACAAGAAAACACACAAAAAACAAAAATCAAAACAGACAAGCAAATGACCAATAAAACACCGAAACAAAATTAAAAACATTTTTTTAAGTCCATAAAAATACCACAGAGTCCCTACTGTGTTGGCAAACTGCTCTTAGTTCTGCTTAAATGTGATTGATATATCCAGTGAGACGCCATTGGAGAAAACTGATTTTCCCTTTGCAAACAGGTATCAATTGCAAATTGATCCTTAGTTAGAGGTGGGACCCAGTGTACACTTGCCTCCCTGAATGCTTGGATCCCATCTGGCTAGAACCTGCTCATCTCTTGAGCATGGTACCATAGTCTCTGAGTTCATATGTGAGTCAGTCCTATTGTGTCTGGAAGATACCCTCTCAAGAGGGCCATCTATTAAAGTGTGTTGGTAAAGGTCAGGAACTTTAGACTTTGACAGAAACAGGGGTTCAAATTTCAGCTATGCAACTTGGTAAGATGATGATTTTAGGCAAGCTTCCTCCTGGTGAATCTTAATCTACTGACCTGCAAGGTGGATATGGTAAAGTGTTTACATGGTAATCTTGTTGTGACTATTAAATGGGCCACATTCTGGGCACCCAGTAAGTTCAGTCAGTGGGCACTATTACTGTTAGTATAAAAGGGATTGAATTCAGAAAAGGGATGAGTTTGCGTAGCACATAGCAGTGAAGGAAGACAGAGACAGGAAATGACGACTGTTTAGGTAAACAAGAGAAAGCTAAGAGTGTTGGGGGACATATTGAAGAGTGGAGGGCGGTACAGGGAGGAATTGGAACAGAGTGAAGAAGGCGAGTGTGCTAGTCTGTAGTGAATAACATAATCTTCTAATGAAGGGACCGCACTGAATTTCATTCTGTCCCTTGTCCATTTGAACAAAATGATGCCATCATCATGCTGTGTCTAACTCATTCAGCTTACGAGAGCTGAGTTTCTGGACAGCAAACATTTCCTCATGTTTCACTGATCCTACTAGGAAAGTTTCTGAAGATTACACACTTCATTACTTTCTTTCAGCCTTTCTTTTTTATGTATTTTTTTTTTTTAGTAGAGAAACAGCTTCCTACCTTGAGAGCATATCAGATGTTCCTTAACTCTTCCTGAAACTCTCTTTCTTTTCTCTTCCCTGTAGAGTCCATGCCCTTAAACATGGATTTTTGCAAAAGTTTGGTTATATCACTGATGTGTATGGTAAAAGTATGAAACTCAAATTTGCTCAAACTGAGAGTCCCATATCAGCTGTGTGGAAATGACAGACTGCCATTTGCCTGGAGACTTACAAACCAATAATTGGACTGGGTTCATGTCCTCTGGTCTTTGTCCAGGTGTATTTTCTAGTGTTTCTATGCTATGCTGGTTGCCAGGTATGAATCTGTCAGCACTCAGAAAATGCATGCTATAGAGAGAGCTTAAGCACAGAACCCCTTTTCTTCAAACATGGTCTCATGTGGACCAAACCAGACACTGAGTGTTATCCTTGACATTAGCCTGAGTGGGCCTATCACTTCCATTCTGTTCTTGAAATTTTACAACACTGTGTTTGCCATGGAAACACTTTTGTGTCATTAATCTTGGGCACCACCAATGTAATTCCAGGTGCCTGTGATTTATAAGGACAGGTCAAATGGGGAGCACACACACACCTCCTGTAAAATAAGCCCAAATTCACATTTATTTCTGTCTATATAGAGACACATATGTATATACGTGCATGCTAGATGTCCTTTTACAGGTTTATTTGTATCAAATACAGACATATTTTTGCATTGCATGTTCATACCTTCCTTTTTTATCTGTCCATCATTTATTTCTCTCTGATATAATTGATTGTACTCTACTGAAAGGGCAGGAAAAATATTTTGACTGATCTGGTCTTCACTATAGGTGGATAAACTACTGTGCTCGTGTTCATAGACAATTCTTTCAACTTAGTGCATAGTTTCTCCTTGGGCTATTACCTTGGATATTCCCAGGAGCTATGAGGAAGTAAAATTTTGGGGTAATCATCGCTAATGTTCACTGATATGGAGGACTAGGGGTTACTCCCCTGATCGATACACAGGAGAGGGGCACAGGTAGATAGTGAAGCAACAACTTCTTGCTTCTTTCTCATTCTCCAGACTTGAGACACAGGCTTGGCAGTCTTTTGCTCCTGCCGATAGGGACTCTGGGCAGGCAGACCAACCTGAGGAGTTGAACAGCAGAGTAGGGCACATTTGCCCTCAGCCTCCCTATCTTTGTTAAAACTCACAAACCCTATTTTAGGGGAAGAAGTCCCCTTGCCCCCAAAGACTCTTAAACCCCCAGCCCTCAAGGAGAGATTAGACGTTAGCTTCCCAAATCTGCTCTCTACTTTGCGTGAGATCTCTCTGTGTACGCCTTGCTGCGGGAGTGTTTCTTCACCTCTAATATGAGCCTTTCCTCACTGGTTGATGCTATCTGTCCTGTCAGAGGTTTTCCCTACCACTACCTGTTTTCTTCTAGGTTTTTCCTGCCTTTTAATTCTTTAACTGGTAGAGAAAACAACACCACCAGGACCCCATTCTGCCTCCTTGCCTACTAAACAGCATATGAATTTTTAGCCCCTTTGAGCTTGTTTGTGATCATGTGACCGATCCAATACAATGAAAATGAAAGAGATATATTAGTTCTGAGCTCCATTCTTCAGCCCCTGTTCTGCACAAGAGGGGTTTGGTCGACTGCAGTTGGATAAAATAACGTGTCGCAATTGAGATGCCTAAGATCAAAGGAACCGGAAGTGTTGACCCAAGTCTAGAGGACAGGTTTTCACAGTTCAGCATGAAGGGGTTGTGTGTGAGTTGAAAGCTGTTGTTATAGCAAACCTAACCTGGTCACCCATACTATATCTTCAGTGGGGTATGAAGGGCAGAGCTACACATATTTACATGTTTATATTTTCCCATATCCATCTCCTTATTCAGTTGTCAAAACTTGAAGTTGCTACTACCTTTATATTGTGATCTGTAGACAAAGACTGAATGTCTCTGAGAAATGAAATTGTACATGGGCACACAGTTCCTAACACGGCAGACTAGGGCATTGGCAGGGTTCAGAGTCCGAATTCTTTGACTTTGTAGTCCGTATTTCCCAGCAGTATTTCCTAGGAAAATGGTGCAAAGCCAGGTAATGGGTCCAGGCATTGAAATCTTTTGTCAACAGCACAATTGTCCTGATTTTCTCATAGGCAATGAGAACCAATAGTGTTTGTTGTCTTGTCAGATAATTATATACTAAATTAAACATAGGAAAGACATTTTACCAATCTTTTGAAATTTAAAAATTTCTCCTATTGTAATAATGTGAGAAAAGGCAACAAAAATCCAAATGATTGGCCAATGATTAAGAATGCTGTGTTGTGCTCTTAAAAAAATATGTTGTTTTGCTATTTACACTATACTCTGGGATCATTCACAAGTAAAATACCCATGTAGAAACTTTTAGCTCAGCCTTTCAGCAGAAATCAGGCTAAAACACATGGGTAGAATTCTTTTAAAGCACAATATTATATAAATAGAGTAAGAAATCAAAGAGTCAAACCTATGGAACTATAATATCTGTTTAAATTTAAAGAATATACACGTCTTAAAAACACCTTTGCATCTAGTATCCACTTATGAGTGAGTACATACCATGTTTGTCCTTCTGACTCTGGGTTAAAGCAACAGATAACCAGACTACAACCCACAGCTCCAGAGAAGCTAGCTAACAAGGAGGACCCTAAGAGGGATGCATGGATTGCCCTGGAAAGGGGAGATAGAGGAGATCTCCATGAGTAAACTGGGGATGAGGAGGGGGCAATGGAGGGGGTGGGGTGGGGGATGAGAACATGAGGGAACTGGATGGTCAAGCTGGAGCAGGGATGCAGTGAGGGAGCAGTGAGAGAGATACCAGGATAGAGGGAGACATCATGAGGATGAGGAGAGGCCAGGTGCTGGGGAAGTTCCCAGGAATCCACAAGGATGGCCCCAGCTTAGACTACTAGCAATAGTGGAGAGGGTGCCTGAACTGACCTACTCTGGTGATCAGATTAGTGAATACCCTAACTGTCATCATAGAGCCTTCATCCAGGAACTGATGGAAGCAGATGCAGAGATCCACAACCAAGCACCAGGCTGAGTTCTAGGAGACCAGTCGAAGAGAGAGAAGAAGGATTCTATGAGCAAGGGAAATCAAGATCATGATGAGGAAACCTACAGAGACAACCAAACCAAACTAGTGGGAACTCATGAACTGTGGACCAACAGCTGTGAAACCAACATGGGACTGGACTAGGCCCTCTGCATAAGGGAGACAGTTGTGTATCTTGATATGCTTATGGAACCCCCTGGCAGTAGGATCAGGATCCATCCCTGGTGCATGAACTGGCTTTTTGGATCCCACTACCTATGATGGGACACCTCACAGAGCCTTGATGCAGGGAGGGGGGCTTGGGCCTGCCTCTTCTGAATGTACCAGGCTCTGCTGACTCCCCATGGGAGGCCTTACCTTCTTGTAGGAGGGAATGGAATGAGGGGAGGGTTGAGGGGGAGGCTGGAGAGGTAGGAAGAGGGAGGAGAGGGGGAATCTGTGACTGGTATGTAAAATGAGTAAAAAATTCCTTAATAAAAAAAGAAAAAACTCACCTTTAACAATGTTCTGAAAATCTCTCTCTCTCTCTCTCTCTCTCTCTCTCTCTCTCTCTCTCTCTCTCTCTCTCTCTCTCTCTCACTCACACACACACACACACACACACACACGACTGATACTCAATATCTTTATGGGGGATAAATTGAAGGAACTCAAAAGTGAATGGGAATCAAGTGATGATAACAAGTTGAGATCTGAAAAATCTTACAAAACACAAAATAGAAAATAAGGTTAAGTATATAAGTCTTATGTTATAAATAAATGGTTTTCTTCAAGAAATCAAAACAAAATTAAAATGAAAGCAACCGGACTGTCAAGAAAACACTCAGATACACAAACATACACATGTTCTTAGCTCCACAGTAGATCTGTTCTGCCAAACATTGATGGTGTTTATTAAGCCTGTCTGTTGTATATATTACAATTAGTTCCCGAATAGATTTTGAGGAGCCACACAACTTATGGTTTGAATACATCCTAATGGATACGTACAACTGATCTTGAAGGCAACATGAAATTGGTTCTTCTGGGAAAAAGCTCTCCTCAAATTCTGTTTCCCTCCCTCTGATCGATAAGGTGGACATTTTCAGGTTTCTTGGCCAAACTACTGCAATGATTCACTCTTCTTACCTCTTAGCTGCTTTTAGGAGTGATGAGTCTCCCTCCCTACTTCCCTGCCTTGTGGTACCCACACTTCACAAAGCTTTATGGAGCATCAGGTTCTCATCCCCGGAATGGAAGTCTCGCTACATTCATCCTGAGAGCCGTCCACTTGCTCTGGGGAATTGAAACTTCCCATTTTCATCTATTCCGCCAACTATCAGGTCACACAGAGGCCAAAGAAAAATCAACAGAAATAGTTGCAGCTCAACACTTCTGTGGCTGTCACTTTACCAAGTGAAAAGGAGGCACTTCCACACTATCAGGTATGTGTAATTTTCAATTTTACCTCTGCTTGCCATATTCACAGTGTGGTGATTCAAAAAAATAAATGCAACTCACATGTTTATAATGAAAGCTGGCTCACTTAACATTTTATCTTTTCTAAAGAGTATGAAATTCAAATGGAGATATGTCTGTGACCTCTGACCTCTTGATTTCCCTTTGATTAAAAAAAATGGAAAAAAATAGTGTAACTATTGGATATGATTGCAGTTCCTGATAAAGTCGAAGTCATTATCAGTTTGAATCAAGCTTTAAAAGACATCAGAAAAAACATCTAAAACTTATAAGAATTATTAATGTGCTGGATGTTCTTATAAAGATGTGTTCACAGTTTATTGTTATTTTCCCTCTGAAGAGTCTCCTTCAGTTGTATATAAATTGTAATGGTTGGCTGATATTTAAAATCTTCTAATTAGACACTTACTGGCTCTGAGATGATGATTCTGAAATGACAAGCAGTATGACTGGTACCAAAATCCAAGGCCAAGTGATTTGCATTATGCCCCCACATTGGCTTTTCTAACTGCTTTCCCATGGGATGTGGATTAATTCAGTACGTGTGTGTGTGTGTGTGTGTGTGTAGGGGTTGATTTCTAAATTTACCTAGTGCCACATCCTTGTTTGCCCATTCCACACAGAAAGGACTGAAAACTGTTCTAGAATACTGTGGTCATTATGAAAACTATATGTATTTTTTTCCAGCATAAGCCTTTCATTTAACCACTCTGCAGTTAATGCAATTTGTATCATTTATATATTTCAATCTCAAAACTCTACCAAAATTAATTGTGTTAAACCAAAGTAGATTTCTTTTCCTTGTTTGTTGTGTTGCCGATCAAACCCAGGGCCTTGCATGTGCCAGGGAGCTGCTCTGCCACTGAGCAACATCCTTACCTAAATTTATTTATTTTAATTGTTAGTAGCTGTCACTACGAATCACTTTCTAGTTCTGCCTTTGACATAGATTGTGGTAGTCTTGGCCAGTGAAACTTGCTAAAGAACTTAGTTTTCAAAACTTAAAACTTTAAAACCTGTGTCTTAGTTTGCTTTCTATTGCTGGAAAGAACACCATGACCAAAACCAACTCGGCAAAGAAAGGGTTTATTTTAGCTTGCTTACAGTCATAATCCATCATGAGGACAAGCCAGGACAGGAACTGGTAGCAGGAACTTGGAGGCCAGGACTGAAGCAGAGACCATGGAGGAACTCTGCTTGCTGGCTTGCTTCCCATGGCATGCTCAGCCTGATTTCTTATACAATCCAGGACTACCTTCCCAGGGGTGGCCCCACCTCTGTGAACTGGCTCCTCCCACATTACTCGTTAATCAAGAAAACTCCCATCAGATTGACCACAGACAATCTGATGGGGGAATTTTTTCAACTGAGGGGTCTTCTTTCCAGATAACTCTAGCTTGTATCAAGTTGACATTCCCAGAATGCTTATAATGTACATTGTTCATCTTCAACCCCTCCATCACTCTTATTTTTCCTCTTCTTCTTCCTTTTCTCCCACCTAGTGATTATCTGAACTATGGTGAAGATTGATTCCCATCACAGAAGTCTGAGAACAGAGAGAAACAACCAGCTTGAAACGGGATCATGTGGCTCCCCACTGACATCTTTTGATTTGATCGTGCTCAGCAATACCCCAATATCTGACAAGCCTTCTGGATTTTCACATTTATCAATATAACCAGAATTCACAGTAGGTGGCTTTGTTCTTGCTATGGATTGAAAAAGTATTTAGAAATAAACATGTGAAATAATAATACATGAAACACAAAATAACTGTTGGCTAGATTTTTGAACTCAGAATACAGAAATATTTACTTGCACAAAGTTCAAGTCTTTCAGAGACCTTTCATGGTTAGGCTGCAGGTCTCAGTGTCAAACTCAGTATTTTGAGCTTGGTGTACTATGACTAATGATGTTGGAGGATTGTGTCTGGGATTTTCAACCTCTGTGCTACTCACACTTTGGGCAGGATCATCTTTTGTTTTCCTGGGCTGCCTGTGCACCAGGATATGCTTAACAGCATCCCTGGTTTCTACACAATAGCTACATGCAAATAACTTGTGTTGAAGTCACTGTTGCTGTGATGAAACTACAGGAGCAAAAGCAAGTTGGGGAGGACAGGTATTTGGCTTACACTTTCACTTTGTCGTCCATCATTGAGGAAAGTCAGGACAGGAACTCAAACAGGGCAGGAACCTGGAGGCAGGAGCTGATGCTGAGACCATAGAGGAGTGCTTCTTACTGTCTTGCTCCCCATGGCTTGCTCAGCCTGCTTTCTTATAGAACCCGGATCCACTAGCCCAGGAATGGCACCACCCACAATGGGCCAAGCTCTTCTACGTCAATCACTAATTAAGAAAATGCCCTACAGGCTTCCCTGGAGCCTGATCTTATGGAGGCATTTTTCTCAATTGAGTTTCACATCTCTCAAATGACTCTAGAGGGAGGAAGGATTGTAGGAACCATAGGGGTCAAGGAAATCACAAGAAAACCCACAGAAACAACTAACCTGGCTCATAGGAACTCACAAAATCTGAACCAACAACCAGGGAGTCTACGTGGGACCCACCCAGGCCCTCTAAATATATGTGACAGTTGTGTAGCTTGGTCTACCTGTGGGTCTCCTAACAATGGGAGTAAGGGCTGTCCCTAATGGTTTGGCTGGCTCTTGGGAACCTATTTCTCATATTTTTTGCCTTGCCCAGCCTAAATACAAGGAGTGGTGCTTAGTCTTACTGCAACTTGATATGCCATGTTTTGTTGGTACTCATGGGAAGCCTGCCCCTTTCTGAACAGAAACAGAGGAGGAGGAGATTGAGGTGAGTGCAGACAGGAAGTGAGGGGAGAGAATGGGAGGAGAGGAGGGAGGGGAAACTGCAGTCAGGCTGTAAAATTTAAGAAGGAAAAAAAAAAATAGCCAGTGCATTGCTCCCATTGGCTGTGAGAACCTACAGTGTCTCCAGACATTTTAATATGTATTCTGAAAGTAGTATTACTCTTGGTTGAAACCACTGGGGTTTGAGAAATTTACTCCTAGGAAAAGAATTTTTCCATGAAAGAAATTTCTCCATCTCAGTGTTGACCTTTGTCTTCCTTCCCAATGTGGTTCTCAGGAACTGTATTCACCATCTATTTAAGTGGGGAAAACAGTTTCTTTGAAATTAAACTTTGTATTTATATCTTAGGAAACACAAATATGCAAGTGGATACGTTAGTGTTTGTTGTTTTTAATAAAAGATCTCACTATGTACCCTAGGTTGGCTTTAAACTCTTTTTAAAGTTGGGAGAAGAGGATGAATATGATGAAAACATGTCATGGATAAATTTTAAAAGAACTTAAAACTAAACCAAAATTTTAAAATATTAAGAATTTATTTTTAATTATGTGTATGTGTTCGTGTGTGTGTGTGTGTGTGTGTGTGTGTGTATACATGAGAATATACAGATCAGAAGAGGGTATAAGATCTCCTGGAGAGTTCAAGGTGGATTATGAGCTGCCCCGTATGGGTGCTGGGACACTAACTCTACAGAAGCAATCCACACTCTTAACCACTGAGCCATCTCTCCAGTCCCTTGACTTTGAACTCTTGATCCTCTTCTTTCTGTGTTCAGTCCTGTTTTTACTCAATTTTTAATGTGTGTGCTTCTGTTTTATTTGTGTATATGCCAAATAAGTGGCTTTTCATTGAAGAATTTAAAGAAAAAAACTTCATAAAATAGAAAATATACAGCAAGACTTCACGGATAGAAGTATTCAAAACAAAACAAAAAAACCTTTGGTATCTTCTATCAGATGGATATGTGTGACTGTAGTCTAGAGTAGATTCGGGTAACATGGAACCCAACATGGAACCCAACTGCTCACTTACAAAGAGTCAAAGCTTAGAGATCATTTGACGGGTTATATCTTTAGACTTAGCTGTAGACAGAATGAAAATTAGAAACCAAAGTATCCCACTTGCCAGCTCAGCTCAGCTCTTACCATTCCACACTTCTTTTTGAGGGTACCCTCTCTTATTATCTTCATGGTGCAGTATTTTCCCATAAACACATGCAGCAGTATTTTTAGACAGGACCCTATAGCATGTGGGCGTAACAGATTGCAAAGCTAGAGGAAGAGAAGAAGTAGGAAGAAATGATTATTTCAAGGAAATTTCACATCTGTGGTTTCTAGCAGGAGTTATATGAACACATATATTATTTCCACTGTTTGGCTATATCTATGTGTAAAACTACCTCCCTCCCCATCTCCCACTCCCAATATCCCTGACAGATAATTTGGCATTGACACCACACTCTTGGGAATATGACTTACCAACTATTTAAGGAACAGGCAAATTTGGCCGCAGAGGTATTCCTTGGGGAGCTATTCTGCTCATAGTATGAATATATTGTGACTGTGTCCCCAGAGAAACTAAGCCCAGGACGTGAGACAACAGGAGGTAACCCAAGATCCTGAATGTTAGTAATGGGGACAAAGCGGTCCCTTAAAGAAACGCCAGGCAAGCACCATCTTCCCCAAGGCTATACTGACCCTGCCTTCTGTATTTCCCTCAAGCTGTTTTATCAACTATAGTAAACACACCATATATCGGATCCCAGAACTCACTCATTTTTTAACTGAAAGTGTTAGTATTTTAACGAATATTTCCATATTTACCTTCTAATTACCAAACTATCCGCTTTAAGTTGAATTCTCTGTATCCCATGTAGTAACAAAGACTTAGCATATCTGTCTGAATATCTGTGTCTAAGTTATTCCATTTTAGCAAAATGTCTTTTATGTGTATCTATGTTTTTAGAAATGAAGATTTTCTTTCTTGTCTTTTGACAAATAAAATAATATGTTTTTGTATGTGTGTGTGCTTCTGATTGGCTATGATGAATAATGCTATAATAAGCATATGTGGGTAGATCTTTTTTGAAATACTGACTTCATTTCCTTTGGATATAAATCTAGATGTGGTATTAGATAATATTGCAGTTTAAGCTTTGAATATCTATCAAAGACCTTCTATTCTATTTTCACAATGGCTGTAAATAATTTAGAATTACTACTTACATAAAAAATATTTATAGATTTTTAACCAACATTATTCACCTTCTTTTTTAGAACATCAAGTTTATTTATTGGAGATGCACTCGAACAAAGACTATTTTAAAATGACAACCAGAGTTTTGCTTTGTATCAATTAATCCTGTTTGCCCCCATACAAATACTAAATATTTGATGTTTGGTTTTATACATTGGTAACTTTATTTTTAATATTTTTATTATTGGAGAGTTTCATACATGCATAAAGGAGTTCTCCCACCCACTCTCTCCCCTCTGGTTTCTTCTTTCTCCTCCACTTATCACTTTTCTCTCCCAAATTTATATGCTGGTTTTCTACAACCCACTGAGATGATTTAGTGCAGGAAATGTATGAGGTAGCACTGGACACAGTAGCTTCTTAGAGGCTATTTTGAAGAAAACAGACTCTCCCTCACTGAGCAGTCATAAGTTACTAATAGCTCTTCAGATAGGGGTGGTATCTCTGAGCTGTCATAAGTTGCTAATAGCTCTTCAGATAGGGGTGGTATCTCAGGAACCCCACCCCTGTCTGCAGTGATCCCTAAAGCTTTGGAGGATATGTATGATAGAGATGTCTCATTTAAATCTTAGCAACCCATGGTCTCTTATTCTTTGCATATTGCTCAGTTGTGGGTATCTGTATTAACCATCATCTATTGAAAAGAGACACTTCGCTGATGAGAGCTGAGGGATGCACCAACCTGTGGGTGTGAAAATAGAATTTAGGGAAGGAAATTTTTATTACTAACTCCATTTATCAGTATAATAGTATTAGGTCTCTCTTTATTCCTTATGACCTAGCTTTTGGCTCCATTAATGGTACCAAGCATGAGTTCTGCTTTGTGGAGCAGGCTTTGAATCCAATCAGAAAGTTGTTGGTTGTTTCTGCAATACTTGTACCACTAATGCACCAATGAGAATGTTAACTGTCTTTGTTGATAGGGGAGACTTACTTCATTTTGTAAATTATGTTCTGGTCACTTTGATTTTTTTCCTGTTCTTTCTTTTCGTTGTCGTTCTTTTTGAAATGTTATGGCTTAATCCCTATCTCTTTATGTTAAATAGTGCTTGGAAGTGACAAGAAAATCATTTTGAAAGAGTAATGTGTATAAAGTAAGACATTGAGAAGGATGAATATTCCAAAAATGTAAGAGCATAATCCATGCAGGTCAGATACTCTGATTCAGTAAAGGAGCTATTCAACCAACAATTTAATTAACTGGAAAATGTTTATTAAAATTTAAGGTACTAATTATCCTTAGGAATGAGGAAGGCATTACAAAGATTGTTCTCCCTCCTTGTTGAAAGGACTCTCCAGATAGGAGAACAGAGCTTGGCCATTGATAGATGTTGGATAACTAGTTATGATCAAAGAAAAGCAGAATAATTCTGATATCTATGTGTGTGGCAGACCAGCCCCCACGTTTATTTACCCCATTGACTCTTGAGGAATGAGGGATAAGAGACTTAGTTAGAAATAAAGAGGGGAGAGAAATAGAGAAACACAGGATAGACTCAAGTGGGCCTGGATCTGTAGCTGAAGTTTTCTTTGGTCCTGCCCAGCTCCATGGACTCCACAACCACTTATAAAATAATCACTCAGAAACTTATATTAATTAAACTGCTTGGCCATTAGCTCAAGCCTACCACTGACTAGCTCTTACATTTAAACTCAGCCCATTTCTGTTCATCTATATGTCGCCCTGTGTTCCGTGGCTTTACGTGTTGCCTTTACATGCTGCTCCCTGGACAGCAGGCTAGCATCTCCTCCTCAGCCTTCCTGTTCCCACAGTTCTCTTCTCTGCTTGTTCCACCTATACTTCCTGTCTGGCTACTGGCCAATTAGCATTTTATTTATACAGAGCGATATCCACAGCATGGATCCTTATCCACTGGCCCAGGACTTTATTCCAAAGGTCTATTTATAACAATACCAAGGGGTGGAGCAAAAGACACCCCCCCTTACTAGTTACAGTCAAGTGTAGACCCTTACAAACACCTGATACACAGGCCCGTGGTCCAATCAACCTCTTATGCAGTCCTGCTGGGTACAGCCACTAGGAAACCTAGTAGGCTACAACATATGTAGAAGGCTTTTAGATTCCCATAAGCAAATAATGAGTCTATGGACTTAGAAGAAGGGGAAAGATAAGCACTCTCGGGCAGCCCTCGATGGGAAGGACTGATACAGTCTTTATTGCCTAATAGATATGGTCAAATTCACCAAAGTGTCTATCTACTAAGAGGCTTCATGATGAAGTCCCAGAGTAATAACAAGAGTGGATGCTGAGGTTTGGAGAAATTTATGATCCTTGCTACCTCTCAATCTCATGCATGATGTATTTTTATGTAAAATGTTCAATCTACCAAACAGCATGTATGACACATACAAAATATATCAAAGCTGTGATGGGTATAATTTGAAACACTAGTGGTAGCAATCTCTGAATAGAGAAAATAAATAGCTTTTGTATTTTTTCTTGAAGCTTTTCTTAATCTTCATTAGTATTTTTTCAATTATTAAAACAATCGTATACCCAATGGAACATATTTCAAATTCTGCAAGTTTATAGGTAAAAATCAAAATATTTAGCTCAAATACATTAAGTACTTCTTGTCTATGAAAATAACACATTTTGGTTTTCTATTTGAATGCTTGTTTAGATTAATATTCATCTGGGTATGATTTGAACAGATCTATATCCTTGGAACTGTTTTACCGTGCATGCCCCCTTGTTTAGAAAGAAGCTGCCCCACAGTGAACACTTGTTTACAGAGGTTGCTTGGTTTCTGCACAAGGACGAGATGAGCTGCTCACTGAGCAAAGATAAAGATCTATTTGCCTGGCTCAGCTCTCGGCGCCAATGATGCAGTAACTGGAAGCCAAGACGGCAGGAGAATCCATGCTTCTCCCAGTTTCTCACTCTGATAAAGCCAAACGAATCCTTTTCAGTCCGATTCAGAGGTCCTTGGCCACAGGAGGCAGTAGCCACATACAATGAGAGCAGATTAGGCTGGCCCATCAGGGTGACAGATAACTGTGCTTGCCTCACCTCCCTTAGAGCCTGGCAGCATTTGTAGCCAGATTCTCAGGGCGTATGGCTTTCCGTCTCTAAACTCCAGCCCAGTAATTCTCTACTTCTCTTCAGAAAGGGGTGTCAGTTTACTGGCTAGTGTAATTCTGCACAAAATATTCTAACACTCTAGTCCCCAAGTGAAAATCTGAAAGTGGAGAGCAAGAACAGAATGAAGAGAATTGAACCTCTTCAGATTTCATCCCTGAAAAATTCCGGTTTGTTTCCAGAAATGTCTGTCTAGTTCAGGCAGTGTCCTGGGTACTTTGAAACTGTCCTTTCTGATGCTGTAAAGTTCCCACATCCCAGTCTAGCCCCAGATCTGTGAGCATTTTGAGGTGTATAGGGAAGATGAGGGTAATATGGGCATTGCTTTTAAACCAATGGTTCTCAACCTTCCTAGTGTTGCGACCCTTTAATACAGTTCCTCATGTTGTGGTGACCCCCAGCCATAATATTATTTTCATTGCCACTTCCTAACTGTAATTTTGCTACTGTTATGAATCATAATGTATCTGTTTTCCAATGGTCTTAGGTGACCCCCTGTGGAATGGTCACTGTGCATTGGATACCTTTATGGATCCAGTTCTCTCCTTCTCCCACTATGTGGGTTCTGGGGTTTGAACTCAGATTGTCAGGATTTCACTGCAAGCACCTTTCTTCTCTGAGCCACCTCTTTGGCCCTCAGACACTTTTAATGTGCCTAAATTACCATCAAAGTTATAGTCTTATAAGTAGAGATCCTATGTTTTCATCAGTTCTGTTGTCCGAGTAAGTAACAATGATATGATTGATATGTGTGTTTTTTGTTTTTTTGTTCTGTTTTGTTTTGTACTGGGAAATAGATCCTAACATAGGTTTTCTTGCAGAGCTCATGGTACAGTATTCCCAGGAATACCACCAGTGGTCCTCGGAACACTGCCAGTAAGATATGGAAGGAAGTACAGTTGAGTAAAGAATGTGTGTATCATAATAAATAAATCAATAGTGTGTATCAAAGATGTCAGCCTGTTCCAGCGAGAGTTGTAGAGCTTGGCTGGTCCTTCCCAAATGACCCATTTGGAGCAGGGAGACTGGGCCTTTGTACACTCGAATTAACCAGTGGTTGTTGAAGCCTGCTCCTGGGGAGGACAGATGAGCATGTGGGATGCCAAGGCTGTCAGCTGAGGTCGATTTGCAATCTGTGAGCCCTTGGCTGACAACACTCCTGGCAGCTAGAGAAGGATTGTC
The DNA here is from genome assembly GCA_902168405.1 of Peromyscus aztecus. NCBI lineage: Eukaryota > Metazoa > Chordata > Mammalia > Rodentia > Cricetidae > Peromyscus > Peromyscus aztecus. The sequence goes on from CABHPQ010171081.1 coordinate 24,250, forward strand.
TTGGGGGAACTGGGTGGCACCCAACAGCTGTCTTTATAGTCCATGGAGAACCACTAGCTTCATGTAAAATCCTGTCTCATCCTATTGGGGAGCAGCTCCTGTAGGACTGTGCCTGTTTTTGACCTAGTGGGAAACGAAGTGTCCAGCAGCACAGGCTGTAGCCCCCTGCCATGGAAGTCCAACTCAGGTGCACTCTTGACTCACGCTCTCTCTCCTCTATTACTCAGTTACGATTTTCCATACCATCACTCAGAACCTCTGCTTGTCCCTGTGGAGTTTTTGATAAGGTGACTTTGATGCCTCTAGCTACCAAGCCTTCTCCAGGCCATGTTTACCGTCCTTATCCACTGATTGACTCGGTTGGGGTTGTAGTCAGAGCTGCGCTGGGAACCACCCGGATTCCCTACCTCCACTGTGGAACAGCAGACTCACCTCCTGCTTATGAAGTGGGCAGAGTAAGCCTGACAGGACATTATTTATTCGTGCCTTGTTTTGGGGGGGAGGGGCACCAGAACATCAAGTGATACTAGGGTATCAGACGTCTTTGAAGTTTGACATTTAGTGGCTCTGTGTCCTCTGGGAAAACTATTTCTTCTTATGAACCCAGACTTAGTTGATGAAAGAAAAATAAAATAAAATCTCTAAGTGGATCTCTGGGAATGAAGGTAAGCAAGACCACTGCTTCTTTTTAAACTTTTTAATTAGTGTATGTTCGTTGTACATGGTACTGGGTTCACTGGACGGCTCCCCCTAAGTATATAACCTACTTTGAGCATGTTCTCACACCCCTGGACTCTCTCGTCTCCTCCTCCCCTCGATCTTCTTTGCTATCCAATGCCATATTGCTTCTACTGTCATGTCATATGTTTGCATGATTTTATACATCTATGTAAAATCTAGGATCCACAAATGAGAGAAAACATAGTATTTGTGTTTCTGAGACTACTGTAATTAGCTAAATATGAGCCCATCTCTTGGTTTTACATACTGTGGGTTTGGCACCTGGTAATAATTGTAGAATTATGGCAAGCACTGTTCTGGTGGATGGGTATCTCGAGTGTTATAACTACATTGCTACCTCAGATGTACAGTGTGCCTTCAATAGACCACTTGAGCTGTCTTAGAGCTATTACATTTGATAGAATTAAGGGCTATCATTTTTCTATTTTCTTTTCTTTTCCTCCTTCCTTTCTTCCCTTTTTCCCCTTCACTCCTTCTCTCAGTATCTCATCCTGGATAGCCTTGGACTTTATATGTATCCTAGGTGGACCTGAAATTGTTGATCCTCCCACCTCAGCCTCTGAAGTACTGGAAATACATTCAATTTGCACCATCACACCTGTCTACGCTTATTTCTGATATTTCCCCCTATAAAACAGTATGCTTAGATAGACACTGGATTATACAAGGTCTCAATTCAGCGAATCAAAAGTCTAAAACCTGTAAGCATGTATGTGGAGAATATGTATCAGTTTTTCTCCAGGTGGCATGCTGATCTCTCCAGTGAGTTCACCATCATCGAAGCACTTGAGTTCAGTGAACATACCAGTGTGGGACCACTGACGCCTTCTGTGGGTCAGCATCAAGTCAAGGACTCGACATTCATTTTTCTTTCTGATAAGTTGGATGTTTGGCAGTGGGAGGAGAAATAGGAATTGTCCTTGTATCCCATTCAGATCCTCCACTCTTACCACCAAAATACACGTTAATGTGTGTTAATCTGGTGAAATCATTAAATCTGCGGATGATGGAGGAAACTAAAATGAACTGATTAAGACATTCTATCGAGCTGAATGGTGGATCTCCTCCACAGTAGATAAAGTCAGAGGCTTGTTAATAGGGTGGCGTGAAGATTGTTGTCCTCTGTGCCTGTTTTCATAAGTACATTTGCATATCCTTTCAAAGCTTCCTTGTCACTAGCATTCAATCTTAATCTTTTTAATACTCAGATTAATTCTCAAGCCATTCATTAATATCAATGTATTAGTACAAACTTCTCTTTCTTCAGAATGTGAATGACCGAACTCACTGTTTAAATTCTCATCAGGATGAATTCATTTAGCACCCTATAATGCAAACAATTCAATTTTAGTTTGGACTACCATACTCAGCCAGATTTTCCACAGGCTTATGAGAACTGTTCATACATTGTGCCGCCATGGATATGAGGTGAGGAACTGAAATAGTGTATCAGTGGTAGAACACTTAGAGATTAAAGATCCCTGCAGCTGCCTCTTACTGCCTTTTGACCATGGCATTACCAGGTTCCAAATGGACTTCTTCCACATTATGAGGAACTGGCATTGCATACCATCATTGATGGGGCTGAGACAAACCAGCTCATATGAGTATATAAAGGTCATTTTTATACTATTATCAGGTGTTCTATCTTTCTCAGGGCCTAGTAGCATGCCAGGAGTCATTTTTAAAATGGCAAAACCATGACACAGCATTCTTCCTGCACAGCTCCATGTTTTAATTTTATAATGCACAGCTCCATGTTGCAACGTTATAATGCACAGCTCCATGTTGCAATGTTATAATGCACAGTTCCATGTTTTAATTTTATAATGCACAGCTCCTTGTTGTAATTTTATAATGCACAGCTCCATGTTGCAATGTCATAATGCTCTATTGAGCCCCATCACAGATGTCACACATCTCCCACTGTAGATATTTCTAATACCACTACTACAGGGTCTGTCTGCTCCTGTAAATCAAGCAATGGTTTTATATGAGCAGATTCTCTTGGTCTGGACCCCAAACTGGAAGGCATTTGTGTCATTCATAAGTGGTCACAGGAATGTTTCAAAGAATGAAATATGCTGTCCTCAGAACCAAAAGAAGCTAATTAGGCATTGTACTTCTTTACCAATTATTTGAAATGCAGTCATTTCCCTTTTCCTTGGGGTGGTGATATCCTGACATGTCTCCCATCACTGAATCCTTAAAATGTTCACTGATATGAAATGACCCTGAGGCTTATTTCCCATCAACCAGATCATGTGCGTCTCACTAAGGCTCCAACAATTTTGTCACTATTTCCTCATCCAGTTTGATTAATGTGACATTATAAGTAAATTGACCATTGGAATTTTCCCCGGGATGTCTTCTATAGCCCGAATGAGTCACCACAAATCCGTGTGTTGGAACTTATTCTCCATTGTGGCAGTGTTAGAGACAGGACTGAAGACAGGCTTCAGGTCACCAGTGCCTCGCCTTGGGGGAATGGATAAACGGCACTGAACAAGGGATGGCAAGGCTCGACCCTTTCTCTCCCAGTCTTCTGACGACGGGGGACAAAGTGTTCACCACCTTCCTGTGCTTCTGTTCTCTACCTGAGAACACAAGAAAGGCATCATTATAGACCAGCGTCTTGATCTTGGACTTCACAGCCTCTAGAACTGTGAGGGAATATGTTTCTGTTCTTTATGAATGACTCAAAGTGCGGTAGCCTATTACCCTTGCACAAAGTGAACTAAAGCGATGATCAAACAGAGTGGGCCCCTCAGAACCACATTACATGTAGAGAAAGTGAGTTAACGTGGACAAAGCTGAGACTGCCAGGGTCTAATGTAAATTTAAATGAATGCAAATTGCTTTTGGTCCTCCCTCCTGATTGAGATGAAAACTCTCTCATTTGCCATTTACCAGGTGACAAACCTAAAACCATTGTAATCCACTTTGCTCAACATACCAGGGTCGGTAGAAGCAGCAGCATTTAAGAACATGAAGAGCAAATTTGAGGTGATTCAATGTTATTTTCAAGCTTTCATTAAAAAATAAAAAATGCCATCCTCGCATAGTAAGTGGATATACCATGAGGAATACCGCTCAGGAAACTCTGGTTCCTTGATGTTGGAATTAAGCAGAGAAGGCACTTGGTACTGCCAGTTAGCTTTCCTCTGTCCTGACTCTCGCCATCCAGGCTGAGAAATGAAAGGGAAGCTGTCCCCTGCCGGGTTTGTCATCATCCCATCAGCAACTTGGAAAATGAATACTGAGAAAGTCCACGGGTCTGGTGTACTCGTTAGCTATACCAGGTTCAATCTTCATTTCTTTCCCTTTGTCTTAGTTAGGGCTTCTATCACTGTGAAGAGACACCATGACCACAGCAACTCTTATAAAGGGAAACATTTAATTGACTGGCTTACAGTTTAGAGGTTCAGTCTATTATTATCATGGTGTGACATGGTAGCCTGCAGGCAGACATGGTGCTGGAGAAGGAGCTGAGAGTCCTACATCTTGCAGGCAGTAGGAAGTGGCCTGTCTCACTGGGCAAGTGGGAGGTCTCAAAGCTGACTTTCACAGTGACAAACTTCCTCCAACAAGGTCACACCTCCTAATAGTGCCACTCCCTTTGGGGGCCATTTTCTTTCAAACCGCCACACCCAGTGTCATAAAACTCCACTGAAACACAGCTATGATGGTATTTGGGTTCCTAGAATGAAAGGACTGAGCAAATGCCATAAAATGCTGCTCAGTCTTCTCTCAGAGAACTAGGCCTCAGTCCCTGCTTTATGGAACCAAGCAGGCAGTTTCTGAGGAAGAGCCACAAAAGACAGTTAATCACTGGTGCCCCTGACCACAGGGACAAGGGAGATAGGACCCACCAAGCCTGGGCCACTGAGCCAGCCCCCATGGTCAGTACGTACTAGGCCAGCCAGCCTCCACAGCAGCTCAAGAACAAAGCCAGGGACTTGTCCAGGCCTGCTGCAAGATGGAAAACTGTACCCTGACCAGCCTCTAACAAGCCCTGGCCAATTAGAACATACTGATGTGATTGCCATTTGCTTGAGCCAATCATGTCTAAAGTGATCTAACTGCCTTAGGACCTCCCCTTGGCTATGTTTAAAAGGAGCTCACAGGTCTTTCTCAGGGTCTTTGCCATCTTGCCTTTGTGTGGGATGGCAGGCCGCAGCATGCCGGAATAATAAACGCTCTTGTAAATTGCATGTGTGGATGGTGGCCTTTTGTGGGACTTCTCCAGGACCTTAACAGTTATGTCCTAGCCCTCTACCTCCAAAAGGTTCACTTACAACCTTGTAATGTAAGAAAGACCCTTTGTTGGAAGACCTCCCAGGTTCCCTATGCCTATCCTCAGACAAATGTTGACCACTTCCTCTAGTATGAACTTCCAATTTCTATTCAAGGTATTTTGATATAAAATTGTGTGAACTTAAATTTCATTTATTTAATATTTCTGAAAGTGATGCTACGAGGTACAGGGCATTGATTATTTTGGATCGTAGATGTGCCTGACACTTTCTGTCTTTCATATTTAGTGATTTCCTGAGTTATTTGATGGTGATTTTCTTTTCACACAAAAGCATTCAAAATCAGAGGGCTTCAGAGCAGTGACATTGGATGCTTCAGTTATCTGAAATGATTATTTAAAAAAAGCATTCCCAGCAGATAAAGAGTGGAACCAATGGACTCATTAAGGAGGACTAACGACTGGAGCTAAACGCAGAAAGTTAACAGTTAGGGGCAGAGAAAATCTTTGCCTATTTTAGGCAGTGTCAGTTAGTTTGAATGTATTGTACGAGTCATATATTAATAGTATAGAGCAGCTGAGAAGTAGCCAGGTCAAGAAATACTGTTAATTAAAGTTTATACTTTTAAAAGTGGAGTAGAGAGAACAGCGGTCTTCTAAAGATGCCCGTGTTTCAAGCTTCATCATCTCTAAATATGTTATCTTACCTGGAAAAGGGGATACTGCCCACATCCTTAAGATAAATAGCCCTGAGAAAAGGAGCTTTTGGGCTATGGGTAGAACCCCAATCTGATCACTCGATGAACTGAAAGCAGAATCATTCAGGGACTGTGACAGAGGAAGAAGGGTCAGAGAGTGTGAAGCAGCAACATGCAAGAGAGATGCGCCAACCTCCAGAACTAATACACTGATGGTGTATAAACTTATATGTTTGCCGTAATGTGTTAAATTAGCCACTACAAACCAATGTACAGATTTTCAATTTTGACAAGTTTTATTCTAACTGAAATTGTTTGACATCCACAAATATTTCACTGTCATCAGTAGGTGAAGTACAAGAATTAGAGCAGAAGACTATGAAGAAGGTCTGTTCTCTTAGAAATAATTTATATACATATGTGATTAAAAAATAGAGGACATGAATCTGGGAGAGCTCAAGGAGGGGTACATGGGAAGGATTGGGTAGAGGAAAGGAAAAAGAGAAAATTACTTAATTACATTTTAATTCAAAAAATATAAAATATATTTTAAAAATAAACAAATGTATATGTTTGGTCATATTTTTCAGACTCTGGTAATGATTTTTATTTAATTTCTAAAATTCATATGTAAATGTAAAATAAATATAGTTAAAACATTTATTTACTCAAAACCTCAGTGCTTTCAACCATTATTAACATGTTCTATAATTTCATCTTTCCTAAGTATGTGTACATGGATACACATGTGTTTATATGCACACAAACATATGCACACAAGGTAATTGGAAATGTATTGTGAGTATGGAACCACAGCCACAGAAAAAGAATTATTCAGAAGCTCTTCACTGTTCCAAGGACTGAGGATCCATTAATTACTGAACCTTCATTTTTTTGGCTGGCCTTTGATGTGTTTGTGATGGCATTTACACAGAACTTGTGTAACTACCAATTCAGAACATTATCCATCAGGTATCTTCTTCTCCTTCATGTCTCAACTCCAGTTTGTAAATTTGATGACCTTAGGATGTTAATGTTGTCCCGTTTATACATCTCTATTAATGCCACGAGCCCCATCAGTGTCATTATCGAAGTCCACCTGGTCTGTGTTGTTATTCTCCTATGTTGTCTCACTTTGGTGTCTCAAAGCAAAACTACACCAATATCCAGTGTTGGTCTTAATAAAAACCCAGAGCCAGATATCAAGGTGAAAGCTGAAAGATCAGAGAAGTAGAGCAAGCCACAGCCACCACCTCTTGCCTCACCAACTCCTCAGTCTGAAAGAGAGTTCCTGTCTCCTCCTGCCTTATATTCCTTTCTCTGCCCAGCCATATCACTTCCTGTCGCAACCTTCCTAGTGCTGGGATTAAAAGTGTGTGATCTCAAGTGGTGAAATTAAAGGTGTGTGCCACCACTGCCTTGCTCTGTTTCTCCTTTAGACTGGATTAATTTCGTGTAGCCCAGTGTGTGCTTGAACTGACAGAAATCCAGACAAATCCCTGCCTCTGCCTTCCGAGTGCTAGGATTAAAGGTGTGTGCCACCACTGCCTGACCTCTATGGCTAACTCTGTGACTATCTCTGTTCTCTGATCTTCAGGCAAACTTTATTTCTTAGATTACAAACAATATATCACCACATTCCCAAAATAGATATCAGACACTATTCTAGTAAAAGCATTCAATGACTTTCACTTCTTCAGAATAAGATCAAAATACCCTGAATTTCTCCCAACTTTTTTTGTATTATATAACCTCTTCCTACTTTTCCAGTATTTATCTCCTTGTAGGAACAATGATTTAGGGTAAATTTAAAGAGTTTGAGATCTTGCATTGATCAACATATATAGTCAGGGGATAATTTGAGAAATATTTGCTATGAATTGATTTTAATGAGACTTTACCTAAAGATAGAAATACCATTGTATTTTTTTTCTTTTTACATAAATATTACTGGTATTTTTCTGATTTATTTTAAGTTTTTTGAGTACAGCAGAGTAAGGCATTACTTTAGAAGTTGGTATAGAATCCACAAAGATAAATAGTCACAGAGGCTATAGATATTTTCTAAACAAACCCCAGGATCCTGCAGATTCTGGAGTTCCTAGAAAGCATTTCATTTCCTGCATCTGTAGGGGTGCCTCCTCTTCTTGCTAAAACGAAGTGAAAGAAAATAAGGCATCGGGGACAATCACCTGAAGTATACGAGAAAACATGGCTGTAACCTGTGTTGTTTTGCATAATGGGATGTCAGATGCGTGTTTCCCAGTCCTAATAAGAGAGAGAAAAAAAAAAAAACAGAAACGTCAGGGAGTTCAGGAAGATCACCAGAGCAAAGTTCCATAGCGCAAGAGAAGCCTGTTTGTGTAGGAACAGGGAAAGTTAACAACAACAGGTGAGGAACTAGGAGCAAGTTGTCGAGGACACATTAATCACCGCATATGGTCATTAGCATTTTATATCTTTATCTGATTCATCTTAACTGGTTCCAGAGGAGCTGGAAGGTGTTTTACAAGGTATATGAAATGCAAGAAAAAAAATGTATTATATAAAAGGTAAATACCAGGATAAAAGGAAAATACCAGGGATATAATTGGAAAGAGAAATAAAACAGGTAAAAATGAACCCTTAGAACACTTTTTGGATTCTAACCCCCCAACGTCCACCAGTGTAACACCTGTAGCCAGTGCTGAGCTCAGCCCACACAGGGCTTGGTCCAGGAGGCCTTCATGTTGGAAGGGCTCCCAGGTAGCCAGATTCTTGTCCCCTTTGCTTCTCTGGCGTCTTGTAACAGTTCTTTTTAAAAGTTCATCCGTTGTGTCTGCCGTCACTTCTAGACTGCCTGTTTTGTTGTGTCTGACTTTACGCTCCTTAAAACCTTGGTCAGGAATGTTTATGATGTATTCTCTCACCAACTACAGACACATTTAGTGGTTATTCAATTTTTAAGTTGGTGAGTACTAGGTCAAGGCAGGTTGAAAAAAAAAAAAAAAAAAACAAGGAAGAGACATAGAAGAGAGCCAAAATAGACTCAATAAAAGCTAGGAATGAAATGTCTTTCTCCGAAATAAAAATGCTGTTTTGTGGCCGCAGAAAATGCAGCCGGAGGGTTGGTGCTGTGTTAAATCTAACAGTTCTCCACTGTTGGCCTCCTCATTGATTTCCACTAGTGCTGTGTGTAAATCTTTACCCCCATCACAAATCTTTACCCCCATTATATCTAGACGGGATTTCTAAAACAAAATATATTTTTAATTATGTGCATGAGTGTTTTGCCTTCATGTACATCTGTGCGCCATTTGTGTGTGTGGTGCCCAAGGCGGCCAGAAGAGGGGAAATCCCCTGGAACTGGAATTACAGATGGTTGTCAGCCACCATGGGGTTACTGGGAAATGAACCTGAGTCTTCTGGAAGAGCAGCCAATGCTCTTCACCACTGAGCCATCGCTCCAGCCCCTTAAAATGAAATCCTTTTGTGGAAGGATGTGAGCCACTGGATAAGAAGTATTGCTTCCTCTCCAAGGAGTAGCTGCCTTACGTCTCTGTTTACTCTCTCCTTTCCTGTATTATTCAGTCTCCATCTTCAGGGACAGTTTCAGTCTAGTGACTTTCCAGAAACAACCGTAAAATTCAAAAGCTCTGAGAGTCTGTGCAGACCCTCCCACGCTTGTATTTACCTATGTGGAGATACAGAACTCTCCTCCCAAACACTAGCTCTCCGAATCCTCTGTTATACAGCCTGGTGAAATGAAATTAGGTTTCAGCTAGAATTAACCTTCTCTCTTTAAGATCTACATCTCTAAAATAGTTGACCCTCGATTACACAGGAGGAGCCACTGTAAGCACGACAATCTTTGTAAGTGAAGGAGTTGGAAAAGTAAGAGTCACGGTGATGAACTGTGAGGGCTCCAATGCCCGTTGTTGATGCCGGAAGTGGATGAGCGCCACAAGACAAGGATGGGGCAGGGGTCAAAAACTAGGAAAACAAAGCAAAACAAATCTATCTCCTAGGGTTTCTAGAGTGAGCCAGTCCTATCAAGACCTGGATTTTCAGTGGTACTCTGTTGAGTTTCTGACCTTCAGAACATAAAATAATAAGCATGTTATTTTAAGCTCCCAAGTTTGCTGTAGTTGGCTACAGAAGCCACCGGAACCGAGGGCAGTGCCTGTCCGCCTCCGAGGCCCCAGTTCTGCCGAGCTCACCCATGCCTTCCTTTTCTAGGTGAAGAATGTTTTCACATTCTAACAGCAAGGGCTCAGCCAACTGTCCATGCCGCTTCACCTTCAGTTTTATAATTGTGTCTCTTAGGACAGGCGCTAAAAATAACCATAGAGGCAGGGCACCGGCAGGTCCAAGTTCAGAATTCCAATTTGGTATTTGCATTTGTTGACTCCTGATCAGAATTAACACTGATACTCACCAAGTCCGTCCTAGCCACAGTCTCGCTCCTCTGACTGGTGTCCAGAACTCTGCCCCCTTTGATAAATATTAATTTGCACCTGCTATTGGAAGGAACGACACTAGAATAGCTTAGCCTGTTTCCGGCGCATGCGCTTTCTCTCTCTCCCAGACTCTGAATGGAAAAATCCTCATATATTTTTAAATGCAAGCATCAGACTAGAGGACGGCAGACGACCTTAATACAAGGTGAATGCTTAGCCAATGTTCATCACTACTGTCAATAAACCTCATGAGGAGATACATTTCTGTTTGAGTCTCCGTGGTCAACAGATTATTGCTTTATGGGGGCTCTTGTTGCAAATCCCTGTGAACCCTGGGTAGCCACGGAATGACAGGAAGTGAACAATAAGTTTACTTCCTGCCGGTGGTGAGCACTCACAGTGTCACACCAAGCCAAGCCCTTTGACATTATTTTGATCAATTCTTAACATTGTTCTCATTTAAAAAAAAAAAAAAAAAAAAAGGAGCCATGTCTTATACAGGTCAAACACAATTCTTTTGAGCTCACACGAACCAGAAAGTGATGGAGTCAACATGTGGCCTTGCAGTCTTTTAATGTGGATGCAGTGCTCTTTATACTGTGCAGAGTCCCTACCTCACAGCACTCAGAGTAGAAATGTGGGCAATGAAGAGCCCAGGAATAGGAAAAAGTTGTATAGCCTATCCATATACTCTGGGAGAACTGGAGCTGGCAGCTACTGTGGACAGAGGTCAACCCTTGGCCCCACATTCCTTGAACCTTTAACAGTTGCCTCTCCATGACCCTCGGTCCGACGTTCCTTTCAGCTACGGGAGAAGACAGTTGTGTCTAGATAGCCATGGGCTTTAACAAAATCTTGAACTAATTAATACCAACTTGTAATCAAAAGCTGTAAATCTTGGAGTGGGACATGACTCAAGGCCTAACCTCAAGACTGTGAAACCCCTTTGACCCACCACCTGGGGCTTGGTTTTTACTATAAGAAGAGGCTTGGAAACCTCCGCTCATTGTCACGGCCCCAGAAGCCCGAACTCTGGCTGTGGCCCTGGCTAGCCAGAAGTTTTCTGCCCCGTGGTGTCTGGAATAAAGTTTGCTCCTGGTTAATAGACTGCGGTGGTCTGTTCCCCATTATTTGCGCGTCCCCAGGACCCAACAGGGAACATAGGCATGAAGCCAGTTTCTCCCCACAACCCAGTCCGGTGGCCAGTCCCTTCATCTAAGTCCTCTTTCTGTTAACTGGACTCACTTTGGGGCTAACAGGTCAAGAGATTGCAGGTGCAAGCTAAGAAAAACACAGTAGCCTGGGAGCAGGGAGTATGTGAAGAGGGAGAGAGTATTGCCAACTGCAGTTTGAATCTTCAAATTCACCAATTTGTGGGAATTACACAAATATTTTAACATTAATAATGGAGGCATTACTTAAATGAATGTGACCAGAATCACATTACGGCACTACAGAGGACTTCAGACATATCTGACATTTAAGACGGCAAAAAGCAGAAGATGGGGAATATTAAGATTTGTGTCATGTCCATAATCTTTACAGAAAGCAGCGGTGGAAGCTGAACTACAGCTGCCTACATTTAAGGGAAATATTTAGGTTTGTGTTGATGTCGTTTTTTTTCCCCCAAGGAATCACAGTGTCTAATACACAGCCGTATAATGTGGTTGAATACTTTTTTCATTTTAATCAAAACTATAATTTATAAACCACTATAAAAATCTTCACTAGAGCTCTTATGGATGTTATGGATGCTAATTTTAAAAACCAAGACAGACTTTTTTAAAAAGACACTGCCCTGGTGTGTTTGCATGAATGGACTCTTGACAGTTTTTCTGTTTGTTTGTTTGTTTGTTTTCATTTTAATAGACTTTATTTTAGCTGTGACATTAACTGGAGCTGGGTGACCACTCACTCTGTTTGAGAGCACCTGTCTTCACTTAACATTGCGGATACCTTTGATTGGCAGGCACGGAGGCTTAACCAGCAGACAGTAAGGGTAGAGACAATCCCAACCTTTAGCAGTTTGGTTTCACTGGCCTTGCTGCCTTCCATGCCACTTTGCCTCCTGTGTGCCAAGACATGTCAGCACCCAACCACAGCGCGTTATCATTGTCCCAACCAGAAACTGTCAAAAAGGTTACTACTGCTCATGGCCTACACCAGTGTCCTTCATGTAGGTGCTGACCTCCTTAAGAATTTCTTCATATGTCTTCTGGATGTAGGGTGCCTTGTGAGACACACTTTTGCTGACACTGATGTTGTGCCACATCCAGTGTGTAAACCGGAGGGATGTGCTCATGGGTTCACCCATACTTGTAGATACCAGCTTCAGTTCTGCAAACAGTGAAAGCAAACATCAGGACAGTACAGTCGGCCTGAGATATACCTATAATCATAGTGTTTTATAAAGTCTGTATGTCCTTATTTTTTTAAGAATCTTTTCTTTTATTGAAAATAATTTTTCCTCACATAATATATCCTCATTATGGTTTCTCTACTTCTGCTCCTCCATACCTCCCCTCCCATCTAGATCCACTCCCTTTCAGTCTCTCATTAGAAGAGAAACAGGCTTCTAAGGGATAATAATAAATATAATAAGAAAAACTGCCGTATCAGAATAGGACAAACAGAAAGAAAGGTGCCCAAGAGAAGGCACAAGAATCATTTGCTGTTTCTTGTCTCTGTTTTTCGATCCACAGCCCCTCGCTTGCACATGGTGAACGGGTGGTGGGTGTTATCGCTACAGCATAGGGGTGAAGGCTCTATGGAGGCGACTTCTCCATGTTCCATGAGCTGTGTGGGTGTTGTCTTCAGCAATGGGGACTTGCTGTCACTTTGTGGAGAACAACCTATGGACTTGGCAACAACCTGGGCTGGTTAGGGATTTCCTTTGGTCCACAACTCAATTACTTGTTACCCAATCCCTGGACTGGAAGCTTCATTTGGTGACAAGAGATGTCCAGCTGGGGTTTTGTCTTCCCCATTACTTGACCATTTCATTTAGGTCTCCTTCATATGTGTATATATTTTAGGAAGTTTCTACAGTATTAGAATGCTATACTACCCCTCAAATGGCCCTTAATTTTACTGCCTCTCCCTATATTCCCTACCTCGTCCCCTCTCCCCATTTGCTCCTACCATTGCAGACTCCCCATCCATCCATAATATCTATTCTATTTCTTTTTCCTAACAAGATCTACCTATCCCCACTAGCCTATATCTTTCTTTCTTTCTCTATACCTAGCCTTGTGGTTCTATGGATTGTAGCTTGGTTATCATTTACTTAACAGCTAAAATCCATATATGAGTGAATACATACCATATTTGTCTTTCTGTGTCTGAGATATCTCACTCAGGACGATTTTTTTCCTTCTATCAATTTACCTGCAATTTTCATGATTTCATTTTTTTTAATGGCTGAGTAATTCTTCATTGTGTGTAAATTTACCACATTTTCTTATCCATTCTTCTGTTGAGGAACATCTAGGTTGTTTCCAGTTTCTGGCTATTATGAATAGAGCAGCAATGAACATGGTTGAGCAAGTGTCTCTGTAGTAGGATGGAGCATCCTTTGGGTTTATGCCTAGGAGTGGTATAGCTGGGTCTTGAGGTAGATCGATTCCCATCTTCCTGAGGAACCGCCATATTCATTTCCATAGTGGCTGTACAAGTTTGTACTCCAACCAGCAGTGCAGGAGTGTTCCCCCTAACTTGTGTTTTTTATCTTAGCCATTCTGACAGGTGTTAATACGAAATCTCAAAGTTAATTCTAATTTGCATTTCAGTGATGGCCAAGGATGTTGAACATATCTTTACATATTTCTCAGCCATTTGAGTTTCCTCTATTGAGAATTCTTTGTTTAGATTTGTACCCTATTTTTTAATTGGACTGTTTTCTTGAATTTTTTACATGTTTTGGATAGCAGCCCTTTGTCTGGTGTGTAGTTGCTAAAACAAACCAACAAACAAAAAAATCTTTTCCCATTCTTTAGGTTGCTTCCTTGTCTGAATGATGGTGTCATTTACCCTGCAAAAGCTTCTTAGTTTCATGAGGTCCCATTTATTAATTGTTGATCTTAGTGCCTGTGCTAATGGTTTTCTGTTCAGAAAGTCTTTTTTTGTGCTAATGAGTCCAAAGCTATTCCCCACTTTCTCTTCTATCAGGTTCAGTGTATCTGTTTTCTGTTGCAGTCTTTGGTCCATTTGGAGTTGGGTTTTATGCAGGGTGGTAAGTATGGATCTATTTGGAGTCTTCTATATATAGCCACTCAGTTTGGTCAACCCCATTTCTTGAAGATTCTACTTTTTTTTCCAGTGTGTGTTTTAATGAGGAAATTCCACAGAGTCTATCTGATAATCAAAGGGATTTATATTGGGTTAACTCACAACAAGCATAAAGAAGTTGGTCATGGGATCCAGGAGAGGTGGGGTGCGGTTCAATGCAATTCTCTGGAGAACTCTGCCTTGATCCAAAGCACCAGCATACAAGACCATGAGGTTGCCAAGAGAGAGTGAGCACATACTCATCCCAGGTCTTAAGGGGTCCTTGTCTTGGCCACACCTTGGGGGGAGGGGAGGGGCAGGTACCTAGCAGTTACCTGCTGCCTAC
>CABHPQ010171082.1:9698-32187 GCA_902168405.1 Peromyscus aztecus
ACCATCACCCTAAGGGTGCAGTAGTGACATGAAAACCTTGGCACTCACCAATAGCTCTCTACCTGAACTTAATACCCAATCAGTAAGAGGAAAACCATGTCTAGTAACCTAGCCAACTGCACAGTTCTAGTGAAGTCATGGATCTCAGAAGTGAACCTACAACCACCACCTTACTCAACCAGCATAATCCCTAACTACATCCTAAACATTGGTCCTTCTACCCACAGGTAAGTACAGTCCCCACCTCCTGTCAAGGAAATGTCTTTGCACCAGACAGACACCATTGCAGAAAACCACAACCAATCCAAATGCAGAGTTTTGCAGCCCAGCCACAGTGGATAGATCTACAACACAATTCAAGCACCTAACCGTCGGGGAACATTGTGGAAGAGAGGACAGAAAGCTTGTAAGAACCAGAGGACCAGAGTTTGCTGTGAGATTATGTCTCTTAGAGACGTCAGAAGCTGCAACCACAACGTCTTATCAACATGACTGACTGCCTAAACATGACCTAAACAAGATGACACTAATGGCCATGATAATATGGATGGGGAAAAGCTCATGAGCACTCAACCCTGCACAAAGATCTATAGGCAACCAAGGAATGCTGAAAACTAAGAACACCTTAAATGGTTATCCAGTACCAAATGGTCAGCTTTGAAAACTACACATACAAGTAACATTACACAGACTGAGCAGGTTGTATTTATGTTTTTAGGAATGTGTATATATATGTAATAACAATTAGTGAAAAAAGTGGTGGTGAATTTGAAAGAGAAAAAGAATGAGTTTGAAGGGGGAAAAGGGAGGGAGAAAATAAGTAATTATAATCTCAAAAAATTAAAAATATCCTACAGAAGATATACAAGAGATGAAGAAAAAGGAATGACACATTCCACAATAGAAACCATCATTCACTAAGACAACAAAGGAAGAAAAGAACAACAGTTAACAAAACCATTAACTAAAAACAATTAACCAAAGCATCAGTTGCAAATCCCGACCTAGAATTCATTATTTTAAATATAGATGGATTAAATTATCCAAACAAAATTCATAGAATGGATAAGTGAATGAAAAACACAGATCTTGCTACATGCTGCCTGTGAAAGCCTCTTCTTGTTAGCTTTAAGAAAAATGATGAATATATTTAAGAAAAATATATGGAATATATTTGATAAAAATGATAATTAAAAGAGAGTATTAGTGGCTAAACAAACATCAGGCAAAACAGGCTTTAAATAAAAACAAAGAAAAATGTAATAGAAGCCAAAGAAAGTAACTGTATAAAAACGAAGGAGCTAATTGACCAAGAGGATAGGACAAGGAACCCCAGATTATGCTATATAATATAAAGAATAACACAACTGAAGAGAAACATGGGCAATAGAAGAGTAGAAGGTGACTTCATATTGAAAGAGAATAGAAAGATTAAAAATTAAGGGGGTGTGAAAAAGACATGGAAAGAAGCCCTTACTCCAGAACTTTCTTGGAAGTTACATGGTTCAACTACACAGATAAAATCACAACCGCCTGCAGAGACGGCACTTGCTTTCCCAAAGACATCTCAAACAACAAACTATGTTGGGGCAAGTGAGACTGCTCAGTCAGTAAAGTGATTGTCCTACAAGCATACACACCTGAGTTCAGAGTCCCAGCATCCACCCACATAATAGCCAGCCATGGTTGAGTGTCTCTAACCTAGTACTGGGGAAGTAGAGACCGCCTGATCCCTAGAGTTTAGTGACAAGCCAGCCGACCCAATCAGTGAGTTCCATGTTCAGTGAGAAACCCTGTCTCAAAAACAAAGTGGAAAGGAATGCGGAAAAGCACCCAACATCAACCTCTGACTTAAATATAGATATGTGCATTGGCACCTGCACACATCACATGATACCATAACTTCATGAGCATGTATACAACACACACACACACACACACACACACACACACTATGCTAGCTTAGGGCCAGAATGTTTGTGTTTGTTAGTTTAGATTAATTGTGCGACCACTCATCTCCCACCCCTAAGCCTCTGTGCTGGATAGTTTTATGTTAATCTGACATAAGCTGAAGTCATTTAAGAGAAAGGAACCTCAATTAAGGAAATGCCTTCATAGAATCAAGTGATAGTCAAGCCTGTACGGCATTTTCTTCATTAGTGATCGATGGGTGAAGGCCCAACCCATTGTGGGTGGTACCATTGCTGTGCTGGTGGTGCTGGGGTCTATAAAAAAAGGAGGCTGAGCAAGCCATGAAGAACAAGCCAGTAAGCAGCACCCCTCTATGACCTCGGCATCAGCTCCTGCCTTTCAGGTTCCTGCTCAGCTGGACTTCCTTCAGTGATGGACTATGATGTGGAAGTGAAAGACAAACAAACCCTTTCCTCCCCAACTTGCTTTTGGTTGTGGTTTTTCATCACAGCAATAGTAACACTTCTAAGACAGTCCCCAAAATACTTTTTATTAAACAGCCTTATAATTTAATTTACAAAACAAAATTCTACTGAAGAAAAATAAATAAACCAAATGAAAAATTTTGCATATTAAGCTCCATTTATTTAAGTGCTGTTTGACCTTTGTGTATACAATTCCTTATCTCTATTTAAACTTGCTAATTACCCTACCTTCCAACACACTCTGAAATTCTTTCCTGAGGTATCATCATCAAGCATCTGACTTTACCTGCAAGGAGGACACTAAGGGGGAAATTCCTCAGGCTACTGGTGGAAGTGTTGGGACACACCTCCCAGCTACCACTGACCAATATCACATTTCAACAACAGATTATCTTCAAGACAGGAATCAGCAGACTGGAGCATCATCCCAAACTAAATGGACCCAAGAGATAAATGTAGACCTTCCATCAAGCGCAAAGTACACATCATCCTCCAGCATCCATTGGTCATTCTCCAGGGAAGCTCAGGGCACATCACAAAGCTAGCGTGAATAATTCAAGAAGATTGAGGTCATGCAAACTATCTTTTCCAACTGCAATGGTATAAAACTAAAACAAACAACAAGAAAAATGGAAATTTTACAAATGTATAAAAATTTAATACTATCCCCAAAACATCACTGAATCAGAGCAGAAATTTAAAAAAAAACTAAAAATTTTGCAACAAATAAAAAATAGAAACATATCAAAATTTATGAAATATAACTAAAACAATTTTTGAGGGATGCTGATACCCATAAATGCCTACATTATGAAAAAAAAGAAATATCAAATAAACAACCAAACTTTATACTTTAAGGGACAGAAAACAGAACAGCAAGCTATATCCAAAATTAGCAGTAAGAAGTAAATAATAAAGACTAAAATATAAATGAATGAAATAAAGAGCATAAACACAATAGAAAATATGGGTGAAACTAATAGTTTTCTGAGTGATAATACAAAATGAACAATATAAAAGAGGAAATATTATAACTGAGATCACAGAAATATAAAGGATCACATCTCTGAAGGCCCAGTGATAAAGAAACAGACATCTAAACAGGCCAGAGCAAGGCGATGAGCTCAATAATTGAACATCTACCATTAATGAAAATCCAGACATCTGACAACCTCACCTGTGAGCTCTACAAAACAATTGAGTTAACATAACTTTTCCTCACACTCTTCCAACAAAATCCACAAGAACAGAGAACTTTCAGAATCATTCTATGATGCTAGCTTCTATATTGATACTAAAATCAGTTACAGATGCTGCAAGAGAAAGAACCAATCCAAGGCCCAGGGGCCACACACACATGGTCCCAAATCCCTATGATTACAAATGCCACACCCAGGATTTTCACATGGGCTCTGGGGATCCAATTCAGGCCTTCCTCCTTGCCTCACTGGACTGATTGAGACTGAGAGGTCTCCCCAGCACCTTCCATCACTGTTTGGTTGTTGTTGTTTTGTTTTGTTTTTGTTTTTTAACCCCTCTATCAATTCTTACAGTCTCAAAAGAAAACAAAACCTCTCAGAAAGAAAAGTTACAAATGTTACAAAGGAAGACTATTTAACATGTAGAGAGATTTACATTCTTGTCAAGCCAAATGGTAAGGCACTCTCATTGATCAGTAGAAAACCTGTGCAAGCTTTGGAAGTCCAGTTTTAAAAGGCAATATATGCAAAAAGTCAGCTGCCAGACGCCGTGTATCAGGACAGAATAGCAAAACTGGAAAAAACATCTGTTTCCCCCACCTCAAAAGTGTTTAATTTAAACTTAGATGAGTTCTACTATAAAAGCTGGTTATGTGGGAGTTTGTATGGACAGTTCAGTAGATATAATATGCCTTGAAATATACGGAGATATTTATTTTGTCACTAATTTCTTTTATTTTGTTGAGAATTATAATATAATTACATCATTTCCTCTTTCCCCTTCCTCCCTCCAAAGTCTCCCATATTTTCCATATGGAAAAGACAGTTTACATGACCTCAATCTTCTTGAATTATTCACACTAGCTTTGTGATGTACCCTGAGCTTTCCTGGAAAATGACCAATGGATGCTGGAGGACAATGTGTATTTTGCTCTTGATGGAAGGGACTGCATTTGTCTCTTGGGTCCATTTAGTTTGTGTATGTTAAAACTACATTCTTTGTCCATTGTCAGTATATATGATGTAGTTGCTGGCAGTGCCCTAGCCACGGTAGGGAAAACATACTTACAAAATGCATAGGCAATGGAAGGGCCACCCAAGCCTCTCATGGAATGAGGTATCACTGTATAGCACATCAAGGAAGTTTTTGGGAAAAAGTATTAAAAGTGAATAATGCCATACAAACAGTTAAGACCTTAAATTCTGGGTCTGTGAGATGACTCAGCAAGGTAGAGGGACCTGCCACCAAGTCTAATGACCTAAATTTAATCCCCAGAATACACAAGGTAAAAAGACAGAATTGACTCCCAAACAAGTTGTTCTATGACCTCCACACATGGACTGTGACACACCCACTCCTATACACATGCATACACAATAAATAAATAAATTTCTAGTATTTTAAGTATTTTTTAAAAGACTCTGAAGGTCATGAGGGTCAAGGGACCAACTCATCATTAGTTCTAAGAACCCCTGAAAAGTGTTGATGCTGATCATGGTGGTATGGTTTACTTTTTGGAAGAAAGATGGTTAAGTCAAGGCCAAATGTGGAAAAGATTTTATGAGTCATGACATATTATCAGGATGCTTATGGTTTCAAAACACAATTTGTGCCAGAACTTGACTATGAGTTAGGCCAAAATTTTTAATGCATTTCAACATGTTCTGTGAACAGCAAAAACTATGTAGCCTTGATTTTCAAATTGATATAAGAAATTGAAGACAGATTTTTTTAATTTCTGGGGAAATGATATTTTGATATATTTGTAATCTACTTTTAGTCCATATAAATATTTTACTGCCAGCTTTCAAATGGACACATAGTCCTGCAACCTGACATTGACTTACAGCAAATTTTCTTACGTCTCTTTACTTGACTTGCCCTGTGTTTGCACAAATACCTCTCAGTGCACTACTACACCCTATTCACATCATAGCTTCTTACCTGCCCCTGCATCTTGAGTGACTACTTTAAGATGAAACACACACAGAGTAATTGAAACCAAAATGTCTGAGGAGCACCTTGAGCGATCTCTGAGAATTGCAGCTATGTCCATTCAGCCAGATACTAGGACATGAGTTTCTCAAATACAATGTCAAATACCTCAGTAATTTTCTCTGAATGGGGTACCACATAATTAGGATTATTTTATGAGCATAGTTTTTTTCTTATCTGTAGAAGCGGAGATCATGAAATTATATACAAGCTTTTTCTTTAAAGCTCTCATTAGTGATTGCATATTGCATATTTAGTGTGTGTCTTGTGTGACAAGACTTTTCCTGGGGAAACACAACATACACATCTACTCATGCCAGTCAGGGAGCCCACAACAGACCAAAGTACAGATACCACCCAAATCCAATTTGGTGAACCAATGAGTTTTATTGGCATTACTGCCAGGAGTATGGTTGAGGGGTTACTTAGAGGAGCAGAAATGACTCAAAGACAGCTGCCTTACCAAAGCCCACCCAGCAGGGGTAACAGTTCACAAAAGCTGGGTGCCTAGAACGCACTGAACAGCCTACAGGCAGCTCAACAGGTTGAAGAGTGTCCTTTCCAAGTGACTGGGTTGATCTAAACCTCTTCCAGGAAGCTCTGCTGGTTTCTGCTCCTTCCAGGCAGCTAGTCTGGTCTTAAGAGTCTTCGTTTCATTTTACCTTGTCTATGACTGTACCTTTATTAGTTAATTAGTTAATCAATTCTTCATTGATTGTTCTTGGGAGGGAGGTACCTAGTGAATCTGGTAGGTTCTGCAGATTCCTGAAGCTATTTTGCGTTGTTTACCTTCTGACCTAAGGAACGTCCCATGGAAATAGAATGTTTCTACTTTAAATGTGTCAGTGGGAGGAAACCTGCTACCCAACAGTGTGGCCTAAGATAATTTGTCTTCATCCAGTGTGGCCCAAGGAAGCCAAAAGTTTGGACCCCTTATAACTTACCAAACACTTGATGAACCTTGATCAAAATTTCCCAACAAAAATAATAGTAAACCAAATTTAAAAGGCTATTAAAATCCTTATATACCATAATCAAATGAGTTTTCTCACTGGGACTCCAGAGTAACCGACATGTTATTCAATAAAAGTTATATACCATATTACACAATGTTATATATCATATTGCAATTCATGAGACCATATCAGTAGATAGAAAAATGTCTTTGATAAAATTCTTCATTCTTTCATGAATAAAAAGTCTTAGTGAGCGGGGCGGTGGTGGTGCACGCCTTCAATCCCAGCACTTGAGAAGCAGAGGAAGGCGGATCTCTGTGAGTTTGAGGTCAGTCTGATCTACAGAGTGAGTTCCAGGACAGCCATGGCTGTTATATAGAGAAAGCTTGTTTAAAAAAAAAAAAAAACTTAGTGAGTTAAGACTAGAAAGAAGGTATTCAACATAATAAAAGTCAAACTGACAAGCCCATCATTAACACGATACCAAACAATAAAGAGTTGAGAATTTTTTCTCCAAGGACACAAACAAAACAAGGGCACCCATGTTTTCCTCTTCTATTCAAGGGACCGATAAAAGGCTTAGTGAAGAACAAATTTAGGAAAATAAATAGGCACATAAATTAAAAACCATAAAGGAATACAGTTGACTCTATGTTCTAATGACACAGTGTTATACATGGAAAATTCTAAAGATTCTGCTGTCTCTGTCCATTTTGGCTGCTATAACAAAATATCTCATACTGGGTAATTTATGAGTGATGGGAATATATTTCTCTTAGCTCTGGAAACGAGAGAGCTGACAAGTAGTATATTGGAAAGCTTGCTTTCTGTAACCAACACAGAACCTTGTTGCTATAGATTCATCTGGTAGACGGCAGAAAGAGGAATGTACCAGGGCAGTCCCTTTTATCCCTTCCATTTGTGTGCGTCTATCCTTTGCTTGGTACAACGTTCTGTCTTGACATGCATATTCACACATGTGTATGTTTCAATATGATGATTTAATACATATGTAATGAACAAAGCAAGGTAATTAGCATTTCCTTCTTTTAATACTTGTCATTTTTATGTAGTGAAAACCTTTGAGCTTTTTGAGTTACTGACAAATATGGAATAAACTGTTGTGGACTATAAATTATTGTTAACTATACTTGCTGTAAACTATAGTTGCCCTCTTGTTGTAGAACACTAGAACTAATGTATCTGTATGAATTACATAACTCTCTCAATCTTGCTTTTCCCTATCCTTCCCAGCCTCTGGTCACCACTGTTCTTCTGTCTGCTTCTATGACATCAACTTCTTTTTCCTTCCATAAATGAGTGAGAACACATAGTACTTCTCATTTTGTGCATGGTGTATTTTACATAACATAATGGTCTCCAATTCCACCATGTCACCACGAACACCTTTCAAAGAATACTTATCCAATGCATGAAGACTGTACCTTTATTAGTTAGTTAGCTCATTAAGTACCACCTCTCACTACTTACTATCCTATTGATGGTTAATTTTCAACATGTGAACTTAGGAAATGCATTATGATTGTTCCATGCGAGTGGTTCTCAGACTGTGGGCTATAGCTCCTTTGGGGTCAAATGACCCTTTCACAGCAGTTGCCTAAGACCATTCTGAATATCAAATATTTACATTACGACTCATAACAGTAACACATTTACAGTTACGAAGTAGCAATAAAAACAATTTTATGGTTGGGGGTCTCCACAGTGTGAGGAACTGTATTAAAGGGTTGCAGCATTAGGAAGATTGAGAACCACCACTCTTTACCAAAAACTTCAGAACTGGTGAACAAATCTAGCTATAAAATCATTATATAAAATCAATATCATTTATATATAGTAACAATAAAATTAAGAAAAAATCCTATAAAGAATGGAATTAGAAATAATATGGAAATCAATTTGATCAATGAGATGAAACAGTCTATACATTAAATATTGTAAAACACTGATAAATATTGTGGCAAGTACAAACAGGAGCTCCTTTTTGCAACAGATAGAGACCATAAGATCTGCAACTGTTCAAAAGGCAGAGAATAAGTGACCTGTGGGGCACCTAGCCCTAGCTGGTACATCTGCAATACAATCCCTAGACCTAAGGTTCAGGAAAAATCATGGGAGATATGATAGGAAGATGGTAAGATCCAGAGGACCAAATGCTTTCGGCTAAATAGTGTCTTCAAGACATGCACCCATGAAATCTCAAAAATAAATTTGCCTAAATAAGACTTGCATAACAACAATATCAGTTGATAGGTGTCTTAGTTAGGGTTTCTATTGCTGTGAAGAGACACCATGACCACGGCAACTCTTATAAAGGAAAATATTCCATTGTGGTGACTCACTTAGAGTTCAGAGGTTTGGTCCATATCATCATGATAGAAAGCAGGGTGGTACATAGGCAGACATGGTGCTAGAGAAGGAGCTGAGAGTTTTTGAATCACAGGAAACAGGAAGTAGTCTGTTTCACTTGGTGTGGCTTGAGCATATATGAGACCTCAAAGCCCGCCCCCACAGTGACACACTTCCCCTATCAAGACCACACGTACTCTAACAGGGCCACACCTCCTAAAAGTACCACTCCCTTTATGGGCCATTTTCTTTCACACTACCACATTCCATTCCCTGGCCCACAAAGGCTTGTAGCTGTATCATAATTCAGTCCACCTTCAAATGTCCCCATAGTCTATAACAGTTTCAAATATATTAAAAAGTCTAAAGTTCTAAGTTTCTTCTGAGATTCATGTAATCTCTTAACTGTAATCCCCTAGAAAATCAGCATCTAAAAGCAAATCACATTCTTCCAACATATAATGGCACAAGATATACATTACCATTCCAAAACATAGGGAAGGGAGCATAGTGAGGAAATACTGGACCAAAGAAAGACCAAAAACCAGCTGGGCAAACTCCAAACTCTGCATCTCCGTGTCTGATGTCAAAGCATTCTTCAGATCTCCAACTCCTTTCAGCTTTGTTGACTGCAACACACTTCTTTCTTGTGGGCTGATTCCACTCCCTGTTAGCAGCTCTCCTGGGCAGGTATCTCACAGCTCTGACATCTCCAAAATCTTGGGGTCTCCAAGGAAATCCAAGTTTCACCTTCACAGCTTCACACAATGGCCTCTCTAGGCCCCCATGCAGGGTTACCCCTGACATGTGCCTGGCCTCAGTGGCTTTTCTTAGTCATGCAGAAAGGTTCCATAATCCCTTTCTTCTATCCTTGATGCCAAAACCATGTGGCCAAAGCTACCAAGTTCTGCTGCTTGCTGGGGCTAGAACCACAGCCCCCTCGTTCAATTACATCTTTACCAGATTTCTGGTTTTGATACTTTCCTTCACTGGCTAAGGTTGGCTGTTTTGGAACTTGCTCTGTAGACCAGTCTGGCCTCAAAATCAGAGATCTGCCAGCCTCTTCCCTCTCAGTGCTGGGATTAAAGGCATGTACCCAACACCTGGCTCTAAGCTTTTCTTTAATCCCTTTTTACAAGTTGGAAACTTAGCTGGGCGGGATCTTGGCCTGAAGTCACCACTACCTTTATTCCAGTTCTCACTCTGTGAACATATCCTTGAACACAGAATTCAATTCCATTCCACTTAACTCCATTCCTGGTGCTCCTTTTCTCCTCAAATTCTTCTACATCTTTTTTTTTCCTTGCTCAGCTTGCTCCTTTTCATTATAAATCTTTATTAGAGTTACCACTAATAACCACATGACAGAGTCTATACTAAACTGTTTTGAGATTTCCTCTGCCAACAGAATTGATCTAAATCTCTTCACTTTAGCTTCAGGTATATATACTCTTCAGACAAGGGCAAAAATCAGTCACATTCTTCACCAAAATATCACAAGAACAATCTCTAGGCAACATACTAAAATTCTTCTCCTCTGAAACCTCTTGAGCCAGCTCCCCACAGTTCAAATCACTCTGAGCACCACTGTCTTCCATATTCCCACTAGTATGACCCATTAAGCAGCACTTTCCACTGCTTTCCTAACCCAAAGTACCAAAGTCCAAATTCCTCCAAACAAAACTATTGCCCAGCCTATCATAGAAATACCCCAGTCCTTGGTACCAACTTTGGTCTTAGTTAGGGTTTCTATTACTGTAAAGAGACACATCATGACCATAGCAACTTTTATAAGGAAAACATTCAATTTTGGTGGCTCAGTTGCAATTTATAGGGTTAGTCCATTATCATCATGATAGGAAGCAAAGCAGTATGAAGGCAGACATGGTGCTAGAGAAGGAGATGAGATTCCTACATCTTGACTCACAGGTAACAGGAAGTGATCTGTTTCACTGAGTGTGGCTTGAGCATATATGAGACCTTAAAACCCACCTCTACAGTGACACACTTCCTCTAGCAAGACCATACCTACTCCAACAAGGCCACACTTCCTAGTAGTGCCACTCCCTTTGGGGGCCATTTTCTTTCAAACCACCACAAAATGGCAACAAAGATCAGGGAATTTCATCAGACCAAACCTAGATAAAGAGCTATAGGCAATCAAGAGCTGCTGAAAAATGGAGAATCAGTTTTCTCCAAGAACGACTTCTGGAATAGGTTATTCTAGTGCTTCTCAACCTTCTTAATATTGTAATCCTTTAATATAGTGCTTCATGTTGGGACTTGTGGCCACAAAATTTTTTTCCTTCCTATTCCATCACTGTAATTTTGCTACTGTTAGTAATTGTAATATAAACATCTGATATTCAGGATGGTCTTCAGTGGCCCCTATGAAAAGGTCCTTCAACCTCATGACCCACAGGTTGAGAATCACTCAACTGTTCTAGTCAATCCCAAATGGTCAGCCCTAAGCATATTACATATTACCAACACTTAAGGAACTAAGTAGAATGTGTGTGTGTGTGTGTGTGTGTGTATGTGTGTGTGCAACAATAACAGAGAAGATGTCATGACTTTAAGAGGGAATGGAATGAGACTAAAGAACTGTAGGAAGAGAGGGAGGAATGGAAATGATGCAAATACTATATTTAAGTGTGAAGTTTTCAAAATGAGAAATTTATTTTTAAAAATAAAACACAAATAAATAGAAGATATCTGATGTTTATGAGCATAGAGAATTAATCATGTTAAAATTTTCGTACTATGTAGAACAATCAATAGATTAAATATCATAACTATCAACATTCCAATTACATTTTTACAGAAACAGAGAAAACAGCCCCAAAATTCACATAGGCCCATCTTTGATGTCAAATAATGATGGCAGGCTTGAGTAGGAAGAACAAAGTTGGATACATACTATATGATTTCAAAATATAATACAGTGTAATAGCAATCCAAATTATACCAGCATGAAGCCAGGCACATAGACCAAATGGACAGACTAGAGAGTTTATAATAAATTTATGTATTTGACAGATAATTAACAATCAACAGAAATGCCAACAATACTCAATGGTTGTATTGGTCAAGTTTCTCTAGATGAACAGAACTGAGAGAATGACTCTCTTTATATAAAGGCCATTTATTAGAGTGGCTTACAGGCTTCAGTCCAGGTAGTTCAGCAATGGCTGTCTTCCCATGGAAAGTCAATGAGGCTGGATGTCTCAGCTGGTCTCTCATATAAGACTGAATCCTGAAGAAGTAGTCTCCAACCCCAGTGAAGTGAGAGTGAGCAAATGTTTCTTTCTTCCCTTGTCTGCCAGGAGACAGTGTGGCCCAGATTTAGGGTGCATCTTCCCTCAAATAATCTGGAACTTAGGTGGGTCTTCCTACCTCAAATGGGATCCAATTAACTAAAAATCCCTCATAGGTATGTTCAGTGACTTAAATTTTTGGTTAATTTAAGATTTACTCAAGTTGACAACCAAGATTAACTATCACAATAGGAGATGAAAAATGATATTTGCATGTGAAGAAGAAAGTAAGATATTTATCTCATTCACATATAAAAAGCAAGACAATGATTAATAGTATGTATAAAACTAGAAGTTAGCTCTTAGAAGAAAATATAGGGAGAAACACTATAAACATGAATCTGGGTGATGTTTTTGGATATAACCCCAGAAGAGTAGGAACAAAGGCAAAATGACAAATGTCTACAGAGCAAAGGGACACTCGACAACATGAAGAGACAACTAGGAAATAGAGACTGTTTGCAAGCCAAACATTTCTAAGGTATTTATGTAAAAAGCACATTGACTTACCAAGCAAAACAATAGAAGAAAACAAGTAAAGTCAACTAAAAATGGACAAAGGGCTTAGATAGATATTTCTCCAAATAAGATGCATGGCCAACAGGTATCTGAAAAAAACACTCAACATTATTAATCATTAAGAACGGCTGTGAGATGTCACCTCACATCCATGAGAATGGCTGTCATCAAAAAGACGGAAGATAGTGTTACTGTTTGTGATTACTTGAATCTGAAATGTCTCCCACAGGCTCCCATGCTGGCACACTGGGCTCCCAAGCTGATGGCACCGTTTTAGGAGGGCAGAGTATGGAGAACGTGGGGGAAGACTGCATGACTTCTGTCTTTGGTTCCAGCAAAGTGCTCTCTAATTCCTGGTTTACTTTTGGCATACCTGTGAAGGATTTTTAGTTAAGTGAATCATGTGAGGTAGGAATACCCACCCTAAATCTGGACCATACCTTCCCATGGCAGCCTATCTAAAGGACAAGGAAGAAAAAACCTTTTGCTCTTTGTCTGGCTGGCCTCACTCTGGTTTCACTGGAATTAGAGTCTACTTCTTC
Organism: Peromyscus aztecus; assembly: GCA_902168405.1. NCBI lineage: Eukaryota > Metazoa > Chordata > Mammalia > Rodentia > Cricetidae > Peromyscus > Peromyscus aztecus. The sequence continues at coordinate 22,994 of CABHPQ010171082.1, forward strand.
AGAATCCTGACATGTACTGAAGACCAGCTGAGACATCCAGCCTTGTCGATTTTCCATCGGGAGGAACTCTCACCTCATGCCCTGGCTGCTAGAGAGGGAGCTGCCCACCCTGTCATGGTGGACTTTGAGCCAAAATAAGCTTCTTCCTTCTTGAGTTACATCTATCAGGTGGTTGACCACAGTGGAGACAAAAGTAACACACATGTTCTTCTAGTGAGAATGTGAAGAAATGAGAACCCTAGTCCACTCCTGTGAGGAATGTAAATTGATACAGGGAACATATAAGATAATATGGAGATTTCTCAAAAAGCCAAACATAGATCTGCTTACGGCTGTGGGTATAGCTCAGTGGTAAAGTTCACAACTAGCACCTATACCACATAGATCACACCAACTATGACAATGACAGCAGAAAAGATCTACCATATGACCCAGAAATGTTACTTCAAGGTGTACTTTCAAAGAAAATAATATTATGTCATAGAGATAGTTTCATTCCTATGTTCATTACAGCATTATTAACAGCCAAGACATAGAATCAATTTGTGTCCTTTAGCAAATGAATAAAAATAAAGAAAATGTTATATACATATTGGGATACTATTCAGCCTTCAAAGTGCAATCTTGCAAGTTTAGTTTAAAACGGCAGAACCTGAAGTACATTATGAAGTACAGAAAGGGAAATAGTACATGAGTTCACCTGGGTTTGGGTAGTGGAGGAAATTGGTTCATGTGGGTCAGTTATGTAGGATAGGTGATTTCTGCAGGTCAATTGGACAGCATGGTGGCCATAGTTCACACTACTATGCACTTGACACTGGCTAGTAGAGCAGACCTCACATATTCTTGTCACACTGTGGAAATGATATTTGGCTTCATTGAGGCAATCATTTCCAAAATGTATAGGTTTACTAATACATTGGACCCTTCAAATAAATTCAACTGTTGTATGACAGTTATAAGTCAGCAAAGCCAGAGGGGTGGAGGGTATGAGAGAGAAAACTGTGATTGTTATGAGAGGACAGGAATAAGAGTTTGCAGTTATTATCATATTCATTGCCACTTTTTTTTTGAGACAGGGTTTCTCTGTGTAGCTTTGCGCCTTTCCTGGAACTCACTTGGTAGCCCAGGCTGGCCTTGAACTCACAGAGATCCGCCTGGCTTTGCCTCCCGAGTGCTGGGATTAAAGGCGTGCGCCACCACCGCCCGGCTCATTGCCACTTTTAATATAGCTGTCAGCCATGATCCAGTGAGACTTTGACTTCAAATATATATATATTTGTCACTTCTTGTGACAGGAAGCTTTTAGTCAATGGTTTATATTTTTTGATAATTTTTTCTTTCCCTTTTCATGAGAAACATAGTAAGTTTCTTCTCAGTTTACCACTGTGTCCCAGTATAATCTTCAGTAATATTCCCTTTCAGCATTACAGGGTTGGATGTAACAAGTGATATGGTCTTCATGAGTATCACTGCCTATGAGAAGAAAGAGAAAGCAAGAGAAGGGAAAGTATTTCAGGAGCCAATCACATGTCAAGTGACTTACTAGATACTCATATTTCATCTTCCCAATCATTAGTTGAAGTCATGTTTTCTTTCATTACGGGTGAGTTTCAGAAAAGTAGCTTTCATGAAGTCACCTAGGGGCTGCAAATCTAAATCATCCTATTTCTAAACCATCAGAGCATACCATTTTACTATGTTGTTTTGGCTAGGGTTTCTATTGCTGTGAAGAGACACCATGACCACGGCAACTCTTATAAAGGAAAACATTTAATTGAGGATGGTTTACAGTTCAGAGGTTTAGTCCATTATTGTCATGGTGGGAAACATGGTGGCATGCAGGCAGACGTGATGCTAGAGAAGGAGCTGAGAGTTCTTACATCTTGACTCACGGGGTAACAGGAAGTGTTCTGTCTCACTGGGCAGCTTGAGCATATATGGGACTTCAAAGCCCTCCTCCACAGTGACACACTCCCTCCAACAAGGCCACACCTCCTAATAGTGACACTCCCTGTGAGCCTATGGGTGCCATTTTCTTTCAAACCACCACCTACATTCAGCATGGACTGACAGTACAAATCACACTGAAGCAAAAATAAAGAAAACATTCTAAAACTCTGAAATACTAACCAGAACTGTTAATTTATTCACATTTTCTAATCCACAAACATGTTTAAATCGTTCAGTTAAAGCATCTTCAGCACAAAACATCAAGATTCAAAATCCATCTCCAGACAAGAATGCCACCGTCAGTTCTCACTGCAGCGTCCCCAAGTCCCCAGAGTGCTGTCCTCACAGCCTCTTATGTGACATGAAATTTGTGCCTCACTTTGGATTCTGCTATGGGCTGTAAGGCATCAGCTTCATCTTCTCAGTTTCCATGTCTGTGTCCTAGCAGACACTCCCACCCTCCACCCCATTATAAATTTTTTCCTCCCTTTCTCCCCTGTGTTCCCCAAAATATTGTGCACTATAATAAACTTATCTGGGGTCAGAGAACAGAACAGCCACGATATTAAACATAGAGGTTAGGCAGTGGTAGCACACGCCTTTAATCCTAGCATTCCAGAGGCAGAGATCCGCCTGGTTCTCTGTGAGTTCAAGGCCACACTGGAAACAGTCAAGCATGGTGACTCATGCCTTTAATCCCAGGAAGTGATGGCAGGAGGCAAAAAGGTATTTAAGGCGTAAGGACGAGGAACTATAGCCTGGTTAAGCTTTTAGGCTTTTATCAGCAGTTCAGCTGAGATCCATTTGGATGAGGACTCAGAGGCTTCCAGTCTAAGGAAACAAGATCAGCTGAGAAATTGTCAAGGTGAGGTGGCTGTGGATTGTTCTGCCTCTCTGATCTTCCAGCATTCACCCCAATACCTGGCTCTGGGTTTGTTCTTATTTAATAAGATCGTTTAGAATTTCATGCTATACTCCCTATCCTGTAAGTTCCATCTAAGTCTCCTTATCCTGGTTTAGGTGTGCAGTAACTTATTGTTCCCTGTTTTGTTTTGTATTTTTTTGACCCAGTTCCCAGCTACTTAATGCTTAACTATATTTTGCTTTATTTTAAGCATATAACAATTTCAACAATTCCATCTGTAAGCACATCAAATATAAGACCTATGATTTCTGTTTTATGTGGGTATGTCCCCCTTTATAATATCTAAGGAAATTTTGGAACCATTTGATATTCAGTATTTACTGACTGAATAATACAATGATATGATGACCACTAAACAAATAAATAAATAAACAAAATGATAAATTGTCTATTGTTGTTACTCTGGAATTCTTAAGGCTGGATTTCAGGGGTAGAAATGTGGCTCAGTGGCAGCGTTTGCCTAGTCCATGCAAGACCCTGGGTCAAGTTACTGCCACACCCTGTCCCAAGAAACAAAAGGAAAAATTATTTAGGTATTTTAATAATTTGAAAATTATATATACTACATGTCTGTAGCAAGAGATATTATTATCAGTAGCTAATTTAAATATTTACCATTAAAGTGTCAGATTGCTTAAGCTTAGTCCAAGAACAAGGTTCTCTACCTTCCAGACACTTCCCCAAGGCTACTCAGTATATCCTTTGTTCATCTATTCCACAATGTTTCTGAGTACATTCTTGCCTAGCTTTCTCTTATTTTTTTAATGTTTTTTTTTTTTGAGATAGGGTTTCTCTGTGTAGCCTTGGCTATCCTGGAACTCACTCTGTAGACCAGGCTGGCCTCGAACTCATGTAGATCTACATGCTTCTTTCTGCCTCTAGTGCTGGTACTAAATGAGAGCACCACCAGGCCCGGCATGTCTCTCTATACTATGGGCTGTGCTGACTGAACCACGTGAGTTGGTGGTATATGTTAATTTGGTTTATAAAACAGGTTTTCTGTGTTTGCATAGTGCTATGGGGTTGTACAGCTTCCACAACTGTAGAGCATCTTGCTGCTGCTGGCCTCGTTCACACCAACGACTTTCTGGCTGACGCACTATTTTGTAGCAGATGTGGCAGGTGTAGAGGTGGAGCTGTTAGGAGCATTTTCTGTGTTAAGTGGTGGGGATTCCCCCCACTGTTCCCTCGGAGCTCCTCCCAGGGTGTTGTTAATGAAATGTAGTCTCTCGTCACATGGTCTTCTGAACTATGCAGGAACTACTCCCTCGTGGTTTTCACAAACGATCGAGAGTTCAGGCACACCGTATCTAAGCTGTGATGTTGAGGACTTAGTTAACGGACATTCCTCAACAGCACTTTGACCAATTCGACCAACACCAATCAGATTTGCCTTGACCTGGTGCTTATAGGAGGCCAATCTTTCCCTAGCCAACTAACGTATCAAACAGCTACTTTTTCTCAGTTTTTCACTAAGCAGGACTTTCCCCTCTGTCTGTACTTGTAGGCAAGCCCAAATTCCCCATGCAGCAGCACACGAGGAGTTCAGTAATCACGCTTTCTCAGCGTGCATTTTCACTGGCAGGTCTATCAATTAGCACCTGTCCTGCACATCTGTTACCTACAGTGCTTCGGCCCTACGTTTAAAATCCTTCCTGAATGCATTTTGCCATTGGACAGGCTCTTTGTACCTAGCCAGTGCATTTTATATTCTACCAGCTGGAAAACTAACTATGCAAAGGCAAATATATAAGATAATGGATATGGCAACCGTGGTATTTCCTAAACACAACAACAGTTCTGTTAGTGCTGACACCATTTCTGGACTGAAAATCAGAAATTTCAATGCTAATTTTTTTTTTCTGTAAAATCTTTTGTTGTTGTTGTTGTTGTTAGAATTTAAAATACCCAAACACTTTTGTGGAAGAATTTTTACCAATTGCATACTTTAAAGAATAGCTACAATAGTAAATAGCTAAGATAACAAATAACAAATCATATTAAGGCCCAGGATAAGTTTGGAAGTGGATTTAAATATTTTCTGAGTCCATAAAAATTTTACCATCCTCAAGCTGTCTTGGGCCTTATTGCTCCGTGGATCTTTATAGTCTCCCATCTCTATCAAGCCTTTGCCTAAGTCCCAAGTCACTGCTGTATCTGCTACATCATCATTCTGTCAGAATCTTGGGCTATCCGATGTAGTTTATGTAACACAATGTAGACTCGGCTTCCCCTCTGAGCCCCCAAGATGGCACTGTATAAGGAAACAGGTGGAAGAACTTTGTCACTGTAATGCTACACCCCCTCACAAAGAGAGGGTAACTCCTTTGAGTCCAGTCACACCAATCAATATAAATCAATGTAAAATAATTAGTACTCGGCCAGGACCAACTAATTAGAAGAGGCACTTAGTTTACTTGTTAGGCATGAAAATGTGAAAGAAGAGTTACTAAAATAGATTCATTAAATGTCTGTACTAGGAACTTAGATGGATTCCTTAGTCATAAACCCAGAGGAAACAAAAGACAACAAAATAGAACATGCCAGCCCCGTATGACCTTGTGGTTTATAAATCCCAAAGCAAGCAGTTCACGTCATTTACAACTATTCAGAGTTTCCATATTGTGGTGATATTTTAATTGTGCTGACATGTGATTTTATTTGTATGTTAATAAATAAAGTTTGCCTGGAGATCAGAGGTCATTATCGAGCCAGGAATAAAGTCCAGTGGTGGTAGCCCACGCTCTTAATCCGATCACATGGCAGGCAGAGTCTCTGTGTGGTCAAGGACACAGCCAAGCATGGTGACCCTTGAGTCTTTAATCCCAGTACCAACCATAGAGACCAGGAGGTCTGTATAGACAGGCAGTGATGAGGAAGTCATGTGGCTGGGCTTAGAGCCAATGAGAAAGCAGAACAGGAAAGCAATAAAAGACAAGACACACAGGAAGAAGATCTCTCAGGGAAAGGATGACAGGGAGTGGTAAGTGTGGCTAGAGTCTTTCTGGTCCTGCCTGGCCCACGGTCAGGACAAATCTCTCTAACCCGCCAGTCCCACAGTGGCTCAGACCCAACCAAGTAAAAACACAGAGACTTGTATTGCTTACAAACTATATGGCCGTGGCAAACTTCTTGTTATCTACTTCTTCTATCTTAAATTAACCCATTTCTGTTCATCTATACTTTGTCACGTGGCTCGTGGCTTACCAGTACCTTACATCTTCCTTGTCCTGGTGGCGGCTGGCAGTGTGTCCCTTTGCCTTCCTGTTCTCTCAGTTCTCCTCTCTGTTAGTCCCACCTATACTTCCTGCCTGGCTACTGGCCAATCAGTGTTTTATTTATCAATCAATCATCCACAGCAGGTAAGCTAAAGGTAGTCATGGCTATTGCTCTGATCTCTTAGGCTTTAATTCTGTATTTGGCTCTGTGTTTCTTATTTAATAAGACCATTTAGAATTTCATCTACACCATATGATGCATCCAATTTCAAAGTTTAAGGGTCCTCATCATTAGCGTGGAGGGGGGGGGTCCCAGCTGCATGTGAGGATGGGAAAGAGGGGAGGTAACAGGAGGGAGGCTCGTGGAGAACAAGTCACCTTGAGAAGAGCAGCAGCCTTTGGTGAAGGAGAGAGGGTGGAAGAGCAAAAGAAGAGAAGAAAGGGAAGAGATGCTCCAGGTTCCTTCTCTTTCCTTCCATTTCTTTTTGCAGTTAGAATAAATACAAGACAAAAACAGGCGGCACAAGAGCCTGTCCAACACAAAGAAATCCATCAACCTGGTGCTGGCCTGGAAGCATTTTCTCTTCTGGCTAGATTTCAGCACGCTGGAAGGTGCCATGCATACTACCAGGGGAGAAAAGTAGTTATCAGTCTTATCCAGCTGTGAACCTGGAGAGCTAAAGTAAGAACTGGGCCCGACAAGATGTGCCCACTAATGCAATAGTGCCATGAAATGTTACAAGAGTAACCAACCACTTTTGTTTGGAGAGGACTAAAGCCCTCTCCACTAATGAAAGCTTTTGAGGTCCAGTCTCTTGACAGCTTTCACCCAGATTTCCAGAAGAGAGGCTATCTGCAGCTGAAAGTTTTCCTCTGGTCCCACCTGGCCTCAGTCCACAGCTGCTTATGAAATTATCACTCAGAAGCTTATATTAATTAAAACTGTTTGGCCATTAGCTCAGGCTTACTACTGACTAGCTCTTACACTTAAACTCAGCCCATTTCTGTTAATCTGTATGTTGTCACGTGTTCCATGGCTTTACCTGCATGCCATTACATGCTGCTCCATGGACGGCGGGCTGGCATCTCCTGACTCAGCCTTCCTCTTCCCAGAGTTCTCCTTGTCTGCTTATCCCACTTACACCTCTTGCCTGGCTACTGGCCAATCAGCATTTTATTAAACCAGTGTACAAAAGCATTATCCCACAGCAGCTATCAGCGGTGGATTAATCTGAGGGGTTCACTAATAAATCTACACACATGAAACTCTTTATTCCATGCACTTTATTCTTCTGAGTCAGTTCTCTCTCTACATAGCTTCTTTTCTTGCCTGATTCTCTCTTCATCTTTTGGCTGTTCCCTCTAGGTCCTATCTTAATTCCTTGGTTCTGCCCCATCTTGGTCTTTCTCATCTCATTCTTACCCACCTAGTTCTTCCCCATCTGGCTCTTCCTCATCTTCCATCTTGTCCTTCTAGTTCTAGTCCTCCAATCTAGTTCTCTCAAGACTCTGGGGTTTACAGTTATACACCCATGCAATAGCAATGTTCTGGCTAAGGCAAAGTCACCAGGCTTGAATTCTACAGAGTCATCAAGGCAGATAAGGATTTTCCTCAGGCAGTGACTGTCAGGCTTTCTTTTACAACCCAGAAGAAAAAGGGGAGTGGTAAGGAGGAGGTCAACTAAGAGCTAAAATCGGTTAATATATCAGAAAAAGGGAATTTATATGCTCAAACTACATTCCTAAAAGTGGCTAGGTAAAATGTTAGGAGTCTGTAATGTTAGTATAAATACCACTAAGGCTGTATAAGAAAGGAGGGTCTGAGCATAATTTGCACAAGAAACAAAGCTATGTTACCTAAGGTCCTCCTGACCTAGGCGGCATCTCCATATGGAATTTATCTTAATTCAGGAGACTATCAGGTGGTTGTCTGGAATGTTATTTCTGTCTGTTGTTTGTCCTGGGATGTGGCTAAAGGAGATACCTGACTCTAAAAAGAAAAGCATAAGACCTGGAGGCATGAAACCTTGCCTATGTGACTGACTCCAAATACCTTAGAAGTTCTTGGGGAAGCTATGAGAGTGCACAAGAAATTCATAGCAGGAAACAGCTGATGTATTAAAAGCCGAATAATACTAAATACTCCTTGAGATTTGGGTTTTCCTCTGGAAGAATTCCTTGATTCTTCCAGGTATAGCTTTACCATATTCAGCTGAATTCTTCCTACATTACTGAAGCTCATAGCACTCCACAAGATGGAATTTATGTCCAGTATCATTAACTGGGCCCAAAACCCATGTCTAGAAAGGTCATAGGCCCTAAGGGAGAACTTACTGATATTCTGCTAAATGGACATAGTTTAAACTGCCTCCTAACTTCTGATCTTTATACCCGTTGGATGAATTCATCTTTCAACCCTCTTAAAAGAAACTTCTTTTTGCAGTAGATGGTGATTAATAAGAGAACTATAAAGGGCCAACATAGAGAGAATAAAATCTCTGGAGTGCTCATACCTAAATGGTACATCTGTGTCACACTCTCTCCTCCTCTCAAGGCTTGGGAATTATCGTGAAAGAAGAAACAGAGAGATTGTATGAGGTGAAGGGACTACAATGACATGGAATTTTTCCACATGGCAAGGTCACTGCATGCCACACAAGACTGATACAGAAGAAAGGCACAGTATGGATGAGGAAGGGGCTCCTGAAATCTCATCCTTAGAAAAGGAAGTATTGGCAATTGATGGCTGTTAGCAGAGGGAACGTCAGTTTTCTTCAGGCGTGCAGCCCCTAATAGGCTGCCCATGCTCCATAGATAGACCTACACACACACACACACACACACACACACACACACACACTGACAGCACTAAGTGGGTTCAGTGGGTCTTTAAAAACAGAGTACATGAAGTTCAGAGGGGGAAGTGATGGGGCAAATAGTAAAGAAACTGGAGGAGAGTGAATTGGGGGTGGCTCTGATCAAAACACATTGTATGTAGTGGTGTAATTCTCAAACATTTGAAAGAAAAAAAGTAGTCCAAGTCAGATGTTCAGGGCAAAGAGCAGACTGGGACAGGACAGAAAAGTGATAGAGGAGGG
>CABHPQ010171083.1:9441-38238 GCA_902168405.1 Peromyscus aztecus
CCTTCCCCTTCCTTTCTTTTCCTCTCTCTCTCTCTCTCTTTTCGGGGACCCACTATCCAGCTCCCAAATAAATCACACATGGAGGCTTAGTCTTATAAATGCCCGGCCATAGCTTAGCTTATTTCTAGCCAGCTTTTCTTAAATTATCCTGTCTATCTTTTGCCTCTGGGGTTTTACCTTTCTCTTACTTCTATGTATCTTACTTTCACTCTTACTCCGTGGCTGGCCCCTTCTTTTCTCTCTCCTTCTTCGGCTCTTTTTCTCCTATTTATTCTCTCTGCCTGCCAGCCCCACCTATTCTTTCTTTTGCCTTGCTATTGGCAGTTCATCTCTTTATTGAACCAATCAGGTGTTGAAGACAAAGTAACACAGCTTCAGAGTTAAGCGAATGCAACATGCACTGGAGACAGAGCCAGGCGGATCTCTGTGAGTTCGAGGCCAGCCTGGTCTATAGAGTGAGATCCAGGATAGGCACCAAAGCTACACAGAGAAATCCTGTCCTGAAAAATCAAAAAAAAAAAAAAAAAAAAGCAACGCATCTTTGCATCTTTAAACAAATGTAACATATCTTAAAATAATATTCTACAGCACCTGTCAATCTCCCCGGAATTTGTCTGCACATATTGCTTACTTGTCTTTCTCATTCCTGTTCCCAACATGATGCTATCCGCAGTGTTATGTGTAGCCACTGAACTTAGGGGAGGCTCAGCAGATGACATCTGAATTTTCGCTGTAAGCCTCCAAAACTGTGAGCTAACAATCTGAGTTCCGAGCATCACCCTGATGTTAGGTATTCTGTTGCAGCAACAGAAAGTGGGTCAGTTTGTAGTGTCTGTTGTGTTGCTGGACTCAGATTGCTTGTTCACTATGTGTTGATGGACGTGAAGCTACAGTGAATATTCATTACTAACTTTACGTGGATACACACTCCTTTTCTTTGAGCTTATGTCTGTGTCTAGGAACAGAAGAACATCTAGATCATACTGTGAGGTTAGCTTCTCAAACTCTGCTAGGCTTTTCTAAAGCGGCTGTACTCTAAAGGTCCCAGCAGTAATGCTACAGTCCAGCTTCTGTGCCCCCTGCCCCCCAGCCAGTCTGAGTGATCAGCACTGCTAGCAAATGCAAGCTGGTGACTCCTAATCCTTTCATATGTTGTTGGATACACTTTACTAAAATTTTGTTTTGAAGTTTTGCATTTATATTCTTTATGGATTTTTTTCCTATAGATTTATTTTATAATATCTTTGGTTTTGTTAAAAAACTTGATCTCATAAAATGAATTGGAAAGGATCTCTACTCTTCAGTTTTATGTGAGAAATTATGAATAATTCTTCCTTTTTTTTTTTTTTTTTTGGTTTTTCGAGATGGTTTCTCTGTGTAGTTTTGCGCCTTTCCTGGAGCTCACTTGGTAGCCCAGGCTGGCCTCAAACACACAGAGATCCGCCTGGCTCTGCCTCCCGAGTGCTGGGATTAAAGGCGTGCGCCACCAACGCCTTGCCATAAATGATTCTTAATAATTTCTTTACTCTTTGATAATATTCACTAATAAATCATCTGGTATTTTATTGTGGAATTTTTTTAAATTTAAAAACTATAATGCAGTTACTTTTAATAAAGAAGTGCTCAAGTTACCTGCTTCTTCTTGGGTTTGTTTTTCAGTGAATTTATCCATTTGATGTGACTTTTTTTTTGTGGCATGAAGTTCATAATTTAGTATTATACATTTACTCTCCATAAAACTATTATGAAAATACCTCTTATTTTTTCTGATACTGGCAATTTGTGCTCTCCTCCCCATCCCCATCAGTCTAAGTTTATCAGTCATTGATTGTCTCAGAGAATCAGCTATGAGTCTATTGCTTTTCTATTTTTTTGTATGTTGTTACATAATCATATATTTTCACTTTAATATTTATATTTTTTCTTTTGCTTACTCTGAATTTAATTTGTTCCTCATTTTCTAGTTTCTTAAAGCAGAAGCTTTGTGTATTGATTTGCTGTTTTGTTTCCTAATGAAGATGTTGAATGCTGTGTATTTCCCTTTTAGTGCTGCTGAATGTTAATATAAATTCACTGCTGTTTTAACCCCTCCCTCTGCCGATCCTCGTGTCTGTATGTGGCTTACTTGTCTCCCATGGGCCTTACTTCCCTCTGTGTAGTTAGTAGCTTTGTTTGGCTGCAGATGTTTATTCATAGCATTATATACCTACAATTCTTACTTTGCTTTATTCTGAGGGACAGTTAAGTTACAGCAGCTTTACCTTGTCATGGGTGGCGTTTCCTAAGACTTCCAAGGATGTCTGAAGCTGTGGGAAGTTCTGAACTTTATGTATATAGTACTTATTCCCCTTTTGTACACTATGATAAAGTTTAATTTATATGGTAGGGGATGTAGCTCGGTGGTTGAGTACTTGGCTAGCATGCACAAGGTCCTGGGCTCTATCCCAGGGTGGAGGTGCAGAGGGCAAGGTCTCCAGTTGCTTTTGCTCCAGCCTTTCCAGCCCCGCACATTTGGATGCTGTGTTGAAAAGTTCCCTGTGGGTATCTTAGACTGCTGCTGTCTGACAGTTTGTTCTCCCACACTGTTTTCTAAGCTGGACAAAGCAGCGTGAGTTACGTGTTTTTGAGAAGCATCAGTAAGGGAGGAGGGACTTACCAAAGAAGATGCTCCCAAATGTATCAGAACCAGAGTTTCTACTAATGCACCCCAAACATACTCAGTGTCATAGTAACCTTTTAAAAGTTTTTAAGAGCTTAATTTGTAAGGGGGATAGAAATGAACAGTAATGAATAGTAGAATCATTTTAACAGTATATGTGGCAAAAGAGTGAGTGAGAAGGTTAGAGGAATTTCGAATCTTTTGGATGCAGGTTAACTGCAGGTATTCTAAAACTGTGGAGAGCCAACTGCAAGGACTTGGAGACAGTTTCACCCTTTAGAGTCCTACTTTCAGTTTCTGTTCAAAGGAGTATCTATCTGAGTGGTGCTTAGTCAAGGATGAGCTGTCTCTTACTTCTGAGGTAGGTTTTTTGTGTGCCGTGCATGCGTGCAGCACCAGTTTCTCGAGTCTGACTTTGGGGACAGGCAACACTGAGATGCTGTTCTATGAGATCCCCTTTTTGGTTCTTTTCCAAGCTTATGATGGTGATCTCAAATACATGCAGTGGTCTACAGCCTGTGAACTTTGTGGCGTATGTCCGTAGGTGCATTCTGTGTGTCCATTCATATGAAATGTTGTTTCTCTGTTACTCTGTCCTATGAATTCTCCTTGGTTTTCACCAGACTCTTAACCTTATTTCTTTAGCTGAGATCATATTTTAAGAGAGTCACATCAGAATATTACAGGGAACCTAGCCCTTTCTGAGCTGGATCTGGCCAGGTTACCTGTTTGTGAAGCAGACCTCCTGCTGGCCCCACATCATCCTCCTTTCTCTGTGCAAGGCCTGGAAACTGTCTTCAAGGACTGGAGCGAAGACAGTTGGAGAGCTGTGTCTCACCTTTTAGTGTGTACTTTGTTTTCTTTTTGCTAGATGTCCGGAGTCCTAGAAATTACTCCCTTCTGCCTCATCTTGTCTGAATTATTTGGTTTTCTCAGGCAGGAGGCTAAATCCAGTTTGTGTTACTGCATCTTGCACAGAAACAGAAATTTGTAGTGTGCATTTGTTTAAGGACCCTAGTAGATGCTGTTTCCTATTTGGCCTGTTGGCTTGGTACCTTGTTTAGATCTCTTTGAAGTAGAATCTCTCATATCATTTGCTGTTTTCCAATTTTAATTCCTGGAATAAGGGCCTTCAAGTGGAAGCAGATTCCTTGGGAACCATCAACTCATTTTCTGAATTACACCGCTTGATTTCTAGCAAGTGTTGCTTTCTGCTTGAAGTCACTTGGCCTCTATCCTCCTCCCTCCTGCATTGAAGTACAAGTTGCAGACAGCTGAGGACAGTAATTTTCCTGCCTCCTGCAAGAACATACCTTCTTGCAGTGCAATTTGATGGGCCTTTGTGCAGTAAAGTATTAACAGTGTTTCAGTATGCCCTGCTCTATTAGCAGGAATATACAGTGATACAAAGATGAATTTGTCAAGTTTTATGGTACCATGATCTATTGTACAGTATTAATTCTGCTGCAGTATTATTAAGTCATTTTTCATCTTCCTTCAAATTAATGTTGACGTTCTATTACTGGATTTGCTCTTGTCCCCAGATTAAAGGAAAAAATTTTCCCTGCTGCAGTATTAAAATTAATTGTAAGGTAAGTAGTACCATGCTTGGTAAAGTAGAATCTTCCTGGAAAATAAAATAGGAATTATTTCTGTACTTTCTGTGTTCTCTCTCTCTCTCTCTCTCTCTCTCTCTCTCTCTCTCACACACACACACACACACACACACACTTACAATTGCATATCTGTATATGCACAATTGGTACATACATCTAAGGGAACCAGGAGAGCATAGCAAAGGGACAGGAGTTAAATTTAAAGTACACAATTTTTTAAATGACAATAAAATCAGTGACCTAGGGAGGAACCAAATCTAAGTTGGTACTTGAGACTACGAGATGGTAGAAGTGCTCATGGGTGATAGGTTTATGGGAAGAAAAAATTTGGGCTGAGTTAGGATCTTCTGTTTTGTTCATAGATATAACTTGTATTCCAAGAAATTTGGGATACTTAACAAAAAACAGATCATCTGTTATAAAGGGCAGGCATACTCAGAAATCTGGGATAAGGAGAATCTTACCGTGATTTCAGAATGGTGTCTCTTCTTGTGGGTGGGTAGAGCATGCTAAAGGAGATTGAATTGGAGTTTCATCTGTATTGGATCCGTGTTCTACCACTAGCTTCATCTCCAGCCACTGAAGATTGTTTTGTTACTGTTTTTCTCATGTGGGATCCCGTATCAGTCTCTAGTTGTGTCTTCTCAGTGGTCTTTCAGTTCAGTGCATTCCCAGAAATGCTGATTGTTACTTTAGGAGGAATCTTACAATTTCCAAGCAGTTTAAATACTTGAAGAATTGCAATTTACTTTGAAATAATTCAGCAAACTGAAAGATTATTGTATTTCAGTTTTTGTAAAATAAGCATTTATGTAATAAATGTGTATGTATGTTTTTGGTGTAAAACACCAAAATGTATAGTATTTGATGTTGGGTGGTGATACTGTAGGGAAATACTTTGTTTTGTTTTTCGAGACAGGGTTTCTTTGTGTAATTTTGGTACCTTTCCTGGATCTTGCTCTGTAGACCAGGCTGGCCTCGAACTCACAGAGATCCTTCTGGCTCTGGGAATGTTGGGGTTAAAGGCCTGCGCCACCTCTGCCTGGCGGGAAATACTTTTATGTTAAAAGTTTTTCTTTGTAGCTTGATTTGTATGATAAAACATTTAACCAGTCAGGCAGTGGTAGTGCACACAGGCAGTGGTAGTGCACACCTTTAATCCCAGTACTCAGGAGGCAAGATAGGAGGATCCTCTGATTTCATGGCCATCGTGACCTACAAAGTGAGTTCCAGGACAGCCAGGGCTGTTACACAGAGTAACCCTTTCTTGGGATAAAAGAAAATTTAGCCATTTGTATACATTTTTTGTAAGTTACGTAAAGACCATAGCAGCCCTCAAGAGAGCAAAGGTCGGGACTAGAGAAGGAAAATAGTTGTAAAATCTTCTAGTGGGTTCACCATCTGAACATGGTATATTTTCTTGTTTTTAATGAATTATAAAAGAGTAATAAACAGCAAAAACCTTTAAGAATTTTCCTTGTAAATGTAGCAGGCTTTTATATTGGGCAAATTTTGGTATGCTAGTGTCATAAAAAGATGGAAGAATACTTTTTTGTGTAGTTTGAGCAGAATCGAGTGATCTCTTCCCACTGAGAAGTGCTGCATGGTGGAGCTGTTGTAGATGACTGACTGAATGAGCAGACCACAGTTTAGTCTAGAGACTTTCTGTTTGCATTCATCTTGCTTGTCTAATAATTACAGACCATCTTCCTCTGTTGCCATCATGGGTGGATAATGAAAAATTCTGTATTCTTAGTGATATTCCGTGGATGCTAAAAGCAGACAGCAGAGACAATGTCAGCAGGCTGCTTTTACCCCTGGAAAGATGATGCAAATGCTGCGGGCATTGTAGCGGAAGCTGGAGGATGAGGTCCGTCTCCCTCTCTCTCTCACACGTTGTCTGCGTAGCAGTTTTGTCGTTTCCTTCTGTCACTGTCCTCTTTTAAACAGCAGAGTTGATAGAATTGACAAGCAGTGATAAAATAACTACCAGAATAACAAAATGTCGATGTGTTTTAAAGATACAGGAAAAACAAGATCACTGAACTTTTATAGTGCTGTGGATGTATAAAATGAATCCAGTGTGTTAATATGACAATTATAAGGTGTCTTAAGTAAGTGCTCTATGGCTGTGAGGAGACACCATGACTAAGGAAACTCTCATAGAAGAAAGTATTTAACTGGGGCTGGCTTACTTACAGTTTCAGAGGTTTAGTTCATTATGATCATGGTGGGGAGCATGGCAGCAGGCAGACAGAAATGGTACTAAGAGTTCTACATCATATCTGCAGGCAGTAGGAAGAGAGAGCAACACTGGATTTGGCATAGGCTTTTGAAACCTCCAAGGCTGCTCCTGGTGACATACTTCCTCCAACAAGGCCACATCTCCTAATCCTTTCAAATAGTGTCACTCCCTGGTGACCAAGCATTCAAATCTATGACCCTATGGAGGCCATTTTCATTTAGACCACCACACAAGGTGTTGTGGGGGACAAGCCCCCACACTTATTTACCTCAGGAACTCTTGAGGAATGACAGATAAAAGTCTTAGTTAGAAATAATGAGGAGAGAAACAGAGAGAAAACACAGGATAGACTCAGGTGGGCCTGGATCCTTATCCGCAGGCCCAGAACTTTATTCCAAAGGTCTATTTATAATAGTGCCAAGGGGTGGAGCAAAAGACCTCCCTTTTGCTATACTTACAGTCATTTGGTACCCAGGCCCATGGTCCAATCAACCTCTTAGGCAGTCCTGCTGAGTACAGCCACTAGAAAACCTAGTGGGCTCCAACAAGGTGTAAAGCATGACTCTTAACAAAGAACAAAGATCATTTTTTAACAGTTGTTCAGAACTGCTGCAGAAGAAACTCAAAACCAAAGCTGGGTCTAAGGCTCTAAGGGTAACAGTGTGTAGGTACTGTCTCAGGAGTGTATTCCAGCGGCAGAAGTGTAGACTACAGTAAGGTAGGTTCAGGTGTTTGCAGTTTTAGTTGCCACACAAAATGATACAGAAGAGCAAACTAGAACCCGAACTGTCTTCATTCCTGGGGTTCTTGGTTTGATGATAGACTGAGCTGTTGTACTTTCTGCGGCCATTAGAATTTGTATGATTTCCCAATTTGAATAAAGCATTGCTGCCCCTGATGTAGCTTCAGTGGCTTTTTCAAACATTTCTCCGAGTGTCTGGAGTCCTCATCACTGTGAATGCCCAGTTATTCACCCCAGAGACCGAGGGAAGTTGGACGGAAGCATTTCAAGTCTTGCATGGAGAACGGCTAAAGGTGAAGCATGGTTTTAGACAGTTTTCATGTTCAGGTTTTTGAGACTGCACTGAAAAGCAGAGCTGTGACAGGTCTCAAGAGCAGGTGCATTCAGCAGTGTCTTCTCTGGGAACAGACTAGGCAGGTCTCAGGATCCCACATGCTCCTAGGGAGATAAAGCCTTACCTTCTCCAGAAGAGCAGCTCACCCTCGGACTGGAGTCATGTTGGACACCTGGAAATTAACAGGCGGTAGTCCACTGATTCCAATAAATCATTTTAAACAAATCACTTTTAAAGCTGTTTCTGCTAGGTCAGCTTCAGGAGCTATTTGAAAAAGTTTATTTTTTAAAATTTTTTTAGACTTATTTATTTTATATGTACTTTATGTGTATGAATGTTTTGTCTGCATGTATGTTTGTGAAACAGGTGCATGTCCACGGTCCTTGGAGGTCAGATGTGAGGGAGTCAGATCCTCTAGAACTGGAATTACAGATGGTTTGAGTCACCAAGTAGGTGCTGTGAATCAAACTTGGGTCTTTGTAAGAGTAATCAGTGCTCTTAACCACTAAGCCACCTCTCCAGCCCCGAAAAAGCTTTTTGAAAAACAAGTTTTAAATATTTCTGTAAAGAAAACAGGCATATATAAAAAAACTAAGTGAGGTGAGGGATAAAGAAATAGGTGGAAATATAGAACAGTTTTGGACTGGGATAAAAGTAAATTAGCAATTCTTTAACTCACAATGAAATGTTTTAGTTGGTGTTATAAGTTCCCAAGTACAGCAGAATAGGAAAGCCTGAACAACCCTGAGAGAAAAGGAGGAGCAGATAGAAGAGACTTAAGACTGAGTAGTGGCTGGTTGACAGGAGAGACAGTGTCTCTCCGGGGCTTTGAGAAATGGCCTTGAACTCTGTCTTTTTGTACCACCTGTTCCACAAGTCTTGGGAAACCCCACTTGGCTAGTATCTCTAGACAGAGACTGATAACTAGCTCTCCTGGGAGTATTGCACTTTAATGGGAAACATAAAAGTAGATGTTTTCTGCAGATATGTTTGACTTGATGACTGCCATTTTAAAATAGGAGAAATTTCATATAAATTCTGAAGATTTGGTTTCTCATTGCAAAATACCATTCCTGGGCCCCACCTTTTAAGTTTCTGTGTGGTTGTGGTTGTCTGTGGTGGAATACATGTTGTTCCTTTCGATTGGGCAGGTATCCTTGGGTTCCCACAGGTCCTCTTCTCGGTCTAGCTCTCGTTATTCAAGTCATGGGACCCACCATTAACCTGTTACTTGCCCATTTCCTATGTATGTTTAGTGACTTATGCTAGTCACTAAATCCATCAGTTGCTACCTAAGGAAAAAATGTAAGGTCTCTCAGGACGATAGTGAAGGTTGTTATGAGTTACCATCAGTGTCTCTAATGCGTAAGAAACACCATCTTTGGAGTGTGAGAGATATGTCACCAGTTTTGAATGTCGGATGTCTTAACCTGCCAAATGCAGGTTTCTTAGCCTGATTTTAGTGGGTAAAAATAAGTGTTTTAATGAATAATATTAAAAAAAACAAACTAGAACTCAATCTCCTCAGAATTTTGGGTAATATACTAGTGGGACCATTTTGAGCAATCATTTATTCTCTTACTATCCAAGAAAATTTAATTATTGAAGAAAAGGAAATAGTTGAAGAAAGCACAGGTATCAAATTATTGAGCCAGCCTTTACTGAGGAGAGTATTTTCCCCTCTGTGTTCATCAGTCTCTTAATATATAGTATTTAGTGACAAGCAAAGATCTCCCCCCCATATTTATCCTGTTATTAAGAAGCCTAAGTCACAGCTGTGTCAATGAAAAGATTATTTTTTTTAGTGTTTACTACATGGTCAAGGCACAGGGAATATAAAGATAAGAGGTATCCAGTCTACGATGTATTAGTTTGAAAAACTTATTTCCTGACTGTAGGGAAGGGATTAGCTTTGAGAATCAGTGGATTGGAATGGAAGTTGACTTCCATCAAATTGTGGTAGTAACAGTGAAGTTTAAGTTCAGTTGCTAGAAGGCATTAGGTACAGGACAAAGGAGAGGCCTCAGGTGAGTAGCTGAGGAGCTCCAAGCTCTGACAGTTAAGGTTAGCATAGTGTACTCAGAGGGGTGAGTTTCTGAGTTTCAGAAAGATGGTGCAGTAGCAGTATTTATTATTGCTTTTAGTTGGTGACTGTTGCCCAAAAGATTTATAATCAAATGAGAAGTTAGTAGGGAAACAATTTCATTTTATGGAATACAGTTTTTTGAGACAAAAACTGTCAGGTTGGATTGGCTATGTTCTGATCATGAATTTCTTTTGTTCTCCTCCCTCCACTGCCTGATTGCTAGGATGGCAGGCCTGTACTACCACACTTGTTGCAGAAAATACTGGGGGATAATCCAGGGTGCTGTTATCTACACCAGCTGAGCTATAGCCCAGCCTCATCATTTTTTAGGGAATTTAACAGAGACTCCTGGTGGACATTCTTTTGATAATGATGAGAATATAAGTATGTTCTTATGTAGCAGCCAGACTATAAAACTAAAACAGTAATCATATCAGTGAAATTGTCCCTTTGGAGTGGCAGCTCCAGATTGCTATAATCTATAATCTATAGTAAACTGAATGCCTTTTAGTCCTGCCCCCCAAAATCTAAATCTTTCACCCTGTTTGGGCAGTGCTTGTACCAGTGTAGAACTTTTGAGACGACTACTTAGTAGTGTTGGTTTGGTGAGAGGAGAGGAGCCAGAGTCAGAGAAGCTTGTCCAGATAGTTCACATTTAGACTCTTACTGGAAACTGGCAAAAAGGTATAGTCATCCTTGCCCATGATTTGGTATCCACTGCCTTTCCTTTAAGGAATATTAATACTGTTGAGCATGCCTTTTAAATTTTTAAATTATACAGTTTTAGCAATTTAAATTGATGGAGTAAATTCAAGCTTCTCAGGGTAGGCCAGAACTCTTCTAATTATTTGAGCACGATGAGACTTACAGGGCATATTTTGAAAACCACTGGTTGGTAAAGGTTATTGGAGTCAGAAAAATAAACTATAAGTTAATTTTTGTCATGTTTTAAATGTCATATTAGGTGAATATATTCATTTTGGCAATATGTAGAAAACTCTAGAATCAAGAGTTCTCCGTGACATTATCTTTGCCTTCAACAGCTGCAGCATTACCCCATTGGATTGTGTGATTAATGCTTTTTCCTGGTAACTGTAAAAGCACGTAGGATTCTTTCTGTATCACTGGCTATGAACTGTAATACTACTTTCCCAGTAAGCTGTGTAAACACGTGTGCTCAGTGTGCATCTCCAGTTTGACCTTTTTGCTTTCTACCCTGCCAAACTTTGTCCTTCCTATGGCATCTTGCTGCATCTGTTGCAAACTCTCCCATTTCTACCCCCTGCAGAAATGTCATTGCTTTGAAACATGCTTATTTTGTCTCTTCATTCCTGACATTCTACATTATTTTTCTCCATGTAATTCAAGCTGTTCATTTTCTTTGAATATAGTTTCTGTCCATAGGGCTTTTTTTTTTTAATTAAAATATCCTACCTTCTAAATGCTTTTTTCATCTCCTTGTCTCATTTGAAGCCAGGCTTTATTAAGAGGCAAACATATTTAATATTAAATATTGATTTGTTTTCATAGTTCTGCCAGCTTAGTCCTCTAGCTTGTTTAGGATTTGGCCTCTGCTTAGATTGTTAGTCTCTTTCTCTGTCTTTTCCACATGTATTGTCTACTCTTTGTCAGGGACTCTTGGGTCCTACATATGGAGCATAAACAGCTGCATGTTTTTATAAATTATTTTTGCTTGCACCACCTGCATGCCTGATGCTTGCAGAGGCCAGAAGAGGGTGTCTGAAGCCCTGGAACTAGAGTCACAGATGGTGGTGAGCCACCATGTGGGTGCTGGGAATTGAACCCAGGTCCTCTGGAAAGAGCAGCCTCCTAAACTAATCCTTCTCTCATGTCTAGGTTTTATTTATTACGTAGGTATCTAGGTGAATATGTATACCCTTAAGGCACTCATCAGAAAATGAAACTGGCAAGGTCTGTAACTTCAAAGAGTCTATATTCTTGTGGGAGAACCACTAAATAAATACACAGTACATAAATCCGTAGTATGTGATGGTGGTGAGAGTTTTTCCCTTTCATATAAGGAGGGCACTAAGTGTCCCAATGTGGTTCTTTTAACAAAAATGCCATACTGTGTAGCTTGGACAAGAACCATGTTCTTCACAATATAGAAAGCTAAGCCATCCACCATCAAGGTGGTAGCCAATTTGGTTCTTAGTTTTCTGATGCTATCCTTCTCTATCTTCTTTAGGTATCTTTTTGTAAGGAGATAAATCCCTGTTTGAAGATGCTATCCTCATGATCTAATTACTCTCCAAAGAGCCCACTCTCAATATCAATACAATGGGGAGTGAGGCTGTATTTATAAAGTCTTGGGGAGATGCCAGCATTTATTCCTTGGCAGTAAATAAAGACCAGGCCATGGGGTCATTTGTGGAAAGAATGTCAGGTGAAGGTGATAGCAGCTGAGACTGGAGATTGTTCCACCATGTTCTCTAGAACAACAGTAAAGTGAACTAGTATTCCAGGGTGTAGTGTGAGCAACTGAGAGACAGGTAAGATGAGGTCAAGAGTAGTCAGAGGCTTGGTTAGGTAGGCCTTGTCAGCCTGAGTGACAGAAGCCTTGACTGTGGATAAGATGTGAAGTTAGTGTAGCGTTTGTATAATGTGATCATACTTCATTTTACAAGTGTTATTTGAGCTGGTGTATGGGACAACAGGATATAGAGACAACATTCAGAAATTAGTGCAGTGATTCTGTATCACAGTGATGTTTTGGACCAGAGCTCTGAACTTACTAGGATTGTGTTTTTACAGTGAAGGTAGACCCAGCAGGTTGATGAGATGTTAAAAGGAGCCAGGATGACTCCTATGATGTTTACCGTCAGAGAAGCAGTTATGAAGAGTTAGGGTTGGTACATAATAAATTTAAGATGCTATTACATTTGGTTAGAATAGCTAAAAGTTTTTGATGTTGTTTGCTTGGAATTAACTTTTTGCTTAGGCAGAAATATTGTAGTAATATTTGTTGTGCTTTAGACAGGGGCCATTCCTGATGCTTTCTTCTTTTTTTAAAAATTTATTTAATTTTATTTTATGTGCATTGGTGTTTTGTCTGTGTGAGGGTGTCAGATCCCCTGGAACTGTAGTTACAGACAGTTGTGAGTGGGTGCTAGGAATTGAACCTGGGTCCTCTAGAAGAGCAGCGAGTGCTCTTGACCTCTGAACCATCTCTCTAGACTCTTTTTCTCCCCCCCTCTTTTTTCTTTTCTTCCTTTCTTTTTTTTCTTTTTTTCCTTTGGTTTTCAAAACAGAGTTTCTCTGTGTAGCCCTGGCTATCCTTAAACTTGCTGGCCTCAAACCCACAGATCCACCTGCCTCTGCCTCCCAAGTAAGCACTGGGATGAAAAGCACCCTCCCTCTCTCCTCCCACCCTCCCTCTCTCTCCATTCTTCCCCTAGGCTTTGAAGCCTGCAAGGTGTTTCACTATTCACACTATGCATTTAGATACAGGAAGCAACTTCATGGACTCCCTCAGGAGGTGGCTTTTCTTCTCAGCCTATCTGATGAACATGAACTCTGTTAATTTCTTGCTCATGGTACTGCACTGTTTGATAACTCCTGTAAATTTATAATGAGCAATTTTATTAGCAGTTTTTAAAGACCTTTCTCTTCCTGACTGAGTTTCTTTAAATTGATGCTTTTCTTCTACTAAGGTTCAGGAACTGTGTTGTTTTTTCAGTCCAGGCTTCAATATTCACTCGTCCTTGAAGAGCTGTCTTTTGGGTTTGTATTTCTAGACAGCATTTGGTATGCTTATAAAAATAGAAAGAGTTTGATATCTCAGCTGCCCAGCACACACCAGCATTTAATTTCTCATCTTCTGCTATTGATGAGTTAGTTGCTTGGCATTTGGAATAGGAACGGTAAGGAATGAGAAGAGTAGAACTCAATTGATTGACTACTTTCCCCCACATTACAGCTTAATTCTTGGGTAGTCTTTGGGGCTCACAATAATTTTTGAATTTAATTTTTAGATAGTCAAGAATTTCAATAATTTCTTTTCCATCTAGAACATAATCACTGATTATTGGTTTAACTTTTTGAGGGGCGGGGCAGGTAATCAATCCCCTTCCAAAACTTTGGAAATATATTAAGCCTATAGAAAACTTGAAACCCTGGAACAGTGCGTGCCTAGATACTCACCGATCATAACAGGCCAGTGTTAGCATTCAGCACAAGTTCCCTTCTTCTGACTGTGATCTGCTTTTCTGCCTTGTTGCCATTCTGATGCTTTGTCCATAAGTCCATACACTGAGAACAAGACTGTTCCTTCATGGGACGATAATGTCACTGTTACAGCTCAGAGAGTGTCGATCATTTCGTTAATGTCTGATATTCAGTTACCACTTCTATTTCCACCAAACATCTTTCACATCAGTTAGGACTTATTTTGAATCTAAAGTCCAATCAGAGATTCAGCACTTGCTTATGTATGTTTACTTAATCTTCAGTGATCATGGTATTTATTTGTTTGTTTGTTTGTTTATTTATTTATTTATTGTAAGCTTTTTTAGACTGTTTCAGTTTGACAGTTTTTCAAGACGTTTTGGTCAAATTTTCTATAGTGTTCAACATTCTAGTTCATTTAATCGCCTTGAACTTGTGATCTCCTTACCTCCCGAATACTTGGATATATAATGTGTGTGTGTGTGTGTGTGTGTGTGTGTGTGTGTGTGTGCGCGCGTATGCATGCTTGCATGTGTACAGAGGTTCTTGCTGTGTTACCCAAGCTGGTCTTGAATTAGTGGGCTCATAGTGACCCTCACTCTGTCATATTCAAAGTAGCTAGGATTACAGATATATACACCACATCTAGCACTCTAAATTCTTAAAGATTTGTTTTTGTTTTATATAGTCTTAGTTACTTTAGGTAACTTAGAGAAGAAAGATTTTATTTGGGGCTTATAGTTCTGGAGGAGTAGGAGTTCATCACCATCATGGAGGGGAGTATGGCATCAGGCAGGCAGGCAGGGTGCAGGAGCAGCAACCGAGAACTCACATTTTGATCCACAAACAGTAAGCATAGAAGGAGCAAACTTGAAATGGCACCAGTCTTTTGAAACCTTAAAGCCCTTACCTAGTGGCACACTTCTTCCGGCAAGGCCATACAGTTTAATTCTGCCCAGATGGCCACCAAATGGAGACAAAGTATTAAAATTAGAGACTTAAGCGGGGGTGGGGGGGTGGTGTAAGGGGTGTGTATCTCATTCAAACTGCCACATGTGTATGAGTGTTTGCTTGCAAGTATGTAGTGCAGCACCCTCAGAGATCAGAAAGGGTATCAGATCACCTGGAACTGAGTTATAGCTGGCTGTGACTGACATTTGGGTGCTGGAATGTGAACTTGGGTCCTCTGCAAGGAGAATGAGTGCTCCAAACTTCTGAGTCGTCTCTGCTGCCCTTCTAAAGTTTCAATAACACTGAGTTGTTAGATTGTTTTCTGTTATCAGTAACAATAAGGTATTGGTATGAACTCAGGTATTTAGGAATTGTTTTAAAAATGTTTAATTGAGCATTTCCAAACTAGAAAAATCAAAATTTTCAGAAATTAATGACTAGTTTAAATATATATATTTATCAAATAACTGAGTTCTTTTCACTTTTGCAAAGAAACTGAAAATCCTTCTTTAAAGATTGGATGTCACCAGTAAAGATAAATTCATTATTAACTACCATTGAAATAGGGTGGCCATGTCCTAGAGTCAGGAAGACAATTTGATTTTCTTTTTTTGGGGGGTTGGGGGGGGACGGACAGGGTTTCTCTGTGTAGCTTTGTGCCTTTCTTGGAACTCACTCTGTATCCCAGGCTGGCCTCGAACTCACAGAGATCTGCCTGGCTCTGCCTCTTGAGTGCTGGGATTAAAGGCATGCGACAATTTGATTTCTTGACTTGTGTATTTTTACTTCTTCCTAGGTTTGTGTGTTTGTGTGTCAGTGAACAAATTCTTGGTGTGTGTTGGTATGTGTTCATTCGTTCGTTCTGTCAGAAAAAAATAACATGGTGTTTATAGTGTTATGATACCAAATGTTGTGATCCCAAATTGGAATTTAAAGTTATTGGTGGCGGTGTGGTATGGGGGAGTCCTGCTTTGTGTTCGAAGGTCTGTTCCCATGGTTGAGCAAGGGACTCAGTTTTATTTTTCCTTCAGTAGCTTCTGCTCAAACCATGTTAGGTAGACCACCTTGTGTTTGTATGTGAATGGAAATATTTATGAGCCGGCAGAAGCAGTTAAGTATCCACTTCTGTGATGGAGAGAGGCTGCTTATTACAAACTCAGACATTACTTTCCCCCCAGAAATTGCCTGTCACTAACCCCAGCAGTAGAATGACTAATTATGAGTTGGAGTGTTAACATTCTTCACTGTTTTGACGTTGTGTGCTTGACAGGGTGTAAGGTGTACTTTTTTTTTTTTTTTTAACTTCTTCAGGGTGTCTATATTTATCAAATACAATGTAGATGCCTTTATAATAGTAAATATGTGATTTGTAACTCTTACTTTACAATTTTCATCAATAAAGCACAGCTGCTTAGTTACAAATCAGAATGGATTAAGCAATTTGTTCTACCATGTGGCTCCCTAGAGAAATTTCAACAATGAAGATTTACCAGGAGTCTACAGCACCAGATTTTTGCAGATGCTATTCTATGGCTAGTAAACATTCATCTTTAGTGGCCACATGTCAAGCAGGGTTCACACATTTTTGATGGCCAGTAGATGTGCTTATCTCAGCAGAGAAGGGGTGATCCTAGTGGTTGTGATTTAGGGTGTGCTCTCCAGCTGATCCCCTGGCTCTGACTGCCCTTGTCAGTGGATGGATAGCTGTTGGACAGCTCTTTGCATAGGGCAGTGAATCCGTGGAGAGCCAGTGGGAAGCTAACAGGCAGGTGACAGCATCGGAATGATAGAGATGCCTGTGTGGGTCTGCTTCTGTGGATGCAGTGTGCAACTGTTAACTGCAGCCAGCACCCCCCCCCCATTTTTAAAGATTTATTTTATGCGAATGATTGCTTTGCCTGCATGTATGTACATGCAGCATGCCTGGTGCCTATGAGGGTCAGAAGAGGGTGTCAAAATGCGCTGGAACTGGAGTTAGAGAAAGTTGTAAGCTGCCATGTGGGTACTGGAGGCCAAACTCTGGTCCTCCAGAAGAGTGGCTAGTGCTCTTAAATCACTGAGCCATCTCTGCAGCTCCTCTAGTCAGATAGTCAAATTTTATAAACTGTCCCCATCTGCTTGAGATGACCTGAATAAAATTTGGCAACGTCTGTCATAGATGGAGGAAAATTTCTCTTGTCTGCCTTTCTAATTGTGTTTTCAGCCAATAAGTTCTCAGCCTGATCTGCCATTAACAGCCTAGTCTTTATTTGTTTTTATTTTTATTTATTTTTTAAATTATGTACGTTTGATTTTCCTTTTTTTTCTCCCCCTTTGATGTCCTCCCTCTTTTCTTTTTTTCATTTTTTGACAAAAGGAAGATGTGTTGGCTAGACTTGTCTCTAGTTCCTTGGCTTAAGCATGTCTCCTGTTCAGCCTCCACAGTAGCTGGCTATGCAAGCACTGTGAGTTTCTTATGCACACCATATTGGGTTTGTATTAATGAAAGGTTCTAGAAGAAAAAAATGATCTTTTGGAAAATTACATTAGTAATGTTCAGTGATAGTTATCTCTTAGTCACATTGTTGTATGATATGACTGGGGTGGGAATTGAAAATGCTTAAAGAATCCAGTTGATAAATATTTGCTGAATTTATGGTATGTCCTGTGAGTGGTGCTAGGGAACACAAGAATAAAGCAGGGCTTCTTTGAATGAAATTTAATTACAAAAACTTACAATAAGTAAAACATAAAATAATTGGTGAGTAAAATGAGAAGCAAAAGTATTTGAAATATCAAAAAGTTAGAATAAGTATGTTATTAAATTATCCTAAATATAAATTTAAAAAAAATTATATGTAGCAAG
Organism: Peromyscus aztecus; assembly: GCA_902168405.1. NCBI lineage: Eukaryota > Metazoa > Chordata > Mammalia > Rodentia > Cricetidae > Peromyscus > Peromyscus aztecus. The sequence goes on from CABHPQ010171083.1 coordinate 27,108, forward strand.
CACTCATAAAAGGTGAATTTTTTTTGAGAATAGATTTTCAGAAGTGGTTTTGCCCATATCAGGCAACACAACATATTCACTGCTTTAAGACATTCTGTCTTCATAGTGTCACCTGTTGAACACATGGAATGTGGATTGTGCTTGTTATGTGTGTGCTTAGTTCTTTCTTGCTGGAAGGGTGGATGTCTTCACTGTAAAGGTACCTGTATGCAGATAGATTATTGAATCTCTCTCAGTTAGAGAGCCTGAATTCAGCCAGGCAGTAGGATCTTGTTTTCTCTGTTTATTTACTGGACTTATAACCCCTAATCTCACCATGCCAAGCTCTGCATTTTTTTTCCTTTTTGAGTTGTGGTTTGTCAGACTAAAGGACCCTCCTCCCGAAACACACACACACACACACACACACACACACACACACACACACAATTTACTGAAAAATTTAAAGGAGAAAATTGATTTCATATATAAATTCTTCCATTATATAAATGTGATTTTGAGCTTACAGTCTCTTAGGCCAGATACTTGGCATGTTTCCTACTTTGTTTTTAAATTATTTGGAATTGTTACACATCATGCTATTGACCTCATTTAGCTACACTTGCTCATCTGTTCTTTACATTGGAGTTGTTTTCAAACTTTTATTATTATTCATAATGTCAAATGAACATTGTCTGCATTTGTTTGTTTGGAGAAAGGGTCTTATGTGGCCCAGGCTGTCACAGGACCCAGAACTCCTATGCTCCTACCTCTTGAGGACCGTGCTACAAGCCTGTTGAGTTATTTTTGTAGGATAAATTCCTGGAAGTAGGTCACATTTACTCTGGAACTTAAAAGCAAATTTGAGTCCAAACTGTTTAACTTGTTATGGAAACTTGTTACCTTTGTTATATAACAGATAAGGAGAAGAAAATGGTCAGAAAGAAATGTATCATTTAGTCGTTTTGCTTATAAATACTAGTTAAGAGCTGAAATATTGATAGTTTTCTTGTTTGTAATGAGAAAAGGAAGAATTGCAGAGATGTTATGCAGCTCTTAAATTGAAGCACTTTAGCATCCAGTCATTTTCTTTGGCTGACTTAGATTTTCTATTTTTAGGGAGATGGCTGATATAGGAGTCTATTCCTCATAAGGAGAGTCAAGGTGGGAGAAAGAATGCATTGTCCTGATAGAACATACAGGAGTGCTTACTGACTGGTGAGAAGAACCATAGTGGGTTGGTTTATCATACAGACTGTCAGAAGGCTGGGCATGTAGTCAGCTTACATGCGCAGTAGGGGAGAAGACAAGAGTCTGAATGAAAACACACAGGCAGCTCTTACCCTCTCTCTCCAAAGCTTTCTGTTTGAGGTTAAGACAGCAGCTGCAGGAAGGGGTGACTGCTGCCAAAGCTTGGGTATATCCGATGCATTCTTCAGGTGCTTTGTGCTTCAAGTAAACGCAATTGGAAGTGCTTAATTCTTTCATTGAGGGACAGGATCACATTTTCATTTGTAATCATGGTGCAGTGCTTGGCACATAGTAGGCTCTTTGTAAATACTTCTTAATGGTATTGAGTTAACAGGTGAACTTTGAAATGAGTAGTTGGCAGATGTGCTGTGGAAATTGTACTAGCTAGCTAGAGGCTTCTTGAACTGATATATTATACTGATGGGGAGAGAATGATGACTTCAGGGATGGGTAGCAGAGTTGGAAGATTGTTCAGGAAGAAGAGATAGTGCTAACTGCTTCATTGAAACACCTTTTGAGCTGGGAGTGGTGGCGCACGCCTTTAATTCCAGCACTGGGAAGGCAGAGGCAGGCAGATCTCTGTGAGTTTGAGGCCAGCCTGGTCTACAAAGCGAGTTCCAGGACAGCCAAGGCTGTTACACAGAGAAACCCTGTCTCAAAAGGAACCAAAAAAAAAAAAAGAAAAAGAAAAAGAAAAAGAAAAAGAAAAGAAACACCTTTTGAAAACCAGGATCTGTATGAAATCTGCATTTGAATATTTAGATAAATTTTATTGTGATCTCCAAGTCCTAGAAGCAACCAAAACACCCATTAAAATATGGGTAAGTAAACACAAACTGTAGTATATCTGCACAATGGAATATTAATTACCAAGCCACAATTAGATACAGATGAATCTTAATGGCAGATTTCCAAGGGAAAGAAACTGATGTGGAAAGGCTGTATTCATGTGATTTCATTGATGTAACTGTGGAAATGGCAAACCAAAGCATTGGTGCAGAGACCAGTGACTTCTAAGGGTTGGGAGAGAGGGTTGAGTTCATAAAGCATGGCAGAGTTCCAGTTTGGTGAAACTGTTACCTATGACATTGATTGACAGGCATGTGGCATTTGTCAATATGTAAATCTTGCAGTACAGAGAGTAAGCCTTGATGTCCATAAATTTAAGAAATAAATCATTTATGAAATTATGATGTCCCAGGATGCAGCATGTGACAAATCAGCCTTACTGTATATAACCACCTTACTGAGTAGGGCAGGGTAGAGAACAAAGAAACAGTGTTGTAACTCTAGGAATAAGTGGGGCCTGTAATACTAAAAGCTCAGTAAGTGTTCTTAAGTACTGACTGATCTATAGTTGGTACTATTGTTTTCCATGGAGAGAGGAGTGCTTCTGACTCTGCTTTACATGTATTCTGGAGCTGAAAACTTAAGTAAATGAGAGGATTGGGAAAGCCATATTTCCCTCTGTTTGTGGGGAGTTTACAGATGAATAAGGGGAGGCAGCTAGAATGGTCTTTGTAGTAAGACAACAGAGAGGAGGCATCAGTAAAACTGTATTTATCATAGTTTAATAGGCAACTACAGCCCACAGGTGGCTATGTAGGGTGTTTATAGTTGTGAATATATACTCAGGTGTTGGAGACAGATATCCTCAGCATCACACATTGAAGCATGAATAAAGCCCAGAGTAGCAACTCCTCCTTCCTTCCCTCCTTCCTTCTTAGAATTACTTTTTTTTTTTTAAACGTGTACTTCATGACCTAATTAGCACATAAGCATACTGGAGTGGAAAGGTTTTAGAAATGTGTTGGTGCTGTAGAATGTCTTTCCGTATGCTGTGAATATGTGTTGCTCTGTTTGGTTGATAAATAAAACTGCGTTGACCTATGGCAGGGCAGGATAAAGTTAGGCTGTACATTCAAACTGAACATGAGATGAAGAAGGGTGGAGTCTAGAATGGTGGTGGTGGTGGTGGGACACATCAGAACCCTGTAAGGAAGAAAAAATAAAAAGGTAGCATTTCTCCCAAACTAGCATGCACAGACATTTTCTTGTTTCACTAATGGAGAAGGGCTAAGGTAATGATGTCGCAGCAGCAGATCATAGTGAAGCCTAGATCTTGCTTTCTAATACCATTCTCCATTAATGCAGCTGCACATAGGATTCAGGCAAAAATATACAAAATGAAATGGAAGTGTATTACATTGCCAGCAAGTAGGGGAATGCTTTTTAAAAATCTCTACATTGGTAGGATTGTTGAATGAGCTTCCAGTGACCCAAGTATTAAGTCTTAGCAACAGAATTAACAGTATAGTTTGTTGTTCAAAGTATGCACCACACTCACAGTTCTACAGGTGAGTATAATCATTAAATAAAAGGGAGAGAGAAATATTTGCCTTTTAGAATTCTAAATAATTTATTTAGATATTTCATCCTTAGGTAGAGAAAGTCTCTGCTCTTGATTATGGCCTGTGTATGGTGAGTCCCTTCCAAAAAGAGGGGGTGGGGGTATGGGAAGGAGTGGGGAAGTAAATTTCAAAGGGAGAAACCTACTGTCTTAGTCAGTGTTCTGTTGCTGCAAAAAGACACCATGACCATGGCAACTCTTATGAAGGAAAGCATTTAGTTGGGGCTGGCTTATAGCTTCAGAGGTTTCATCCATTATTATTATGGCAGGTAGCATGGTGTGGTGCTGGAGAAGTAGCTGAGAGTGCTGCATCCAGATCTGTAGGCAGCAGGAAGAAGTAACACTGGGTCTGGCTTGGGCTTTTGACTCTTCAAAGCCCATCCCCAGTTACACACTTCCTCCAATAAGGCCACACTTCTAATCCTGCACAAGCAGCACCACACTCCTTGATGACTAAACATTCAGATATGAGCCTGTGGGGGCCATTCTTATTCAGACCACCATACCTCTTTAATGCTGCTACCTCAGCTGAGTGCCTGAAGAGTAGTGTTAACATTGACCATGTGGAGTGTGCTGAGGGCACTGTGAATCTCTGGGCATCCCATTAGCCTGGATACCTGTAAAGTATGTTCCCACTCAGAGGAAAGCCTGAGGTAGTGGACTAAGACTTTTGTTGACTCTAAAGGCTGCCACTTCCAGCAGGAGGTGTGACGATATAATGCACTGTGCAGGACAAAGAGGGAAAAAAAGCAGGAAATTGGAGTGAAGTGTGGATTTAGTTATTATTCTATCAGTATTGGTTCACTAAGTATAACAGCTGTGAGGTAGCAGGGGGATAGAATCCTAGGTGATGGGAACTCTCTGAATTGTCTGCTGACTTTTCTGCAGACCTCCAACTAGCTTTTAAAATAAAGTTTATTTCTTTTTATCTTTTAAATTTTTCTTTTAAGAAGACAGTAGTCTGAGTGTCACACTGCTCTAATTGTTTATGTTTATCTCCAGAAGAAAGTTTAAAAGATTTTTTTAATAAAAACAACTTATCATACTGTGGTGGTTTGAATGAGAATGGCTCCCATATGCTCATAAACTCATAAATTTGAATGCTTGGTTTGCAGTTCATGGTACTCTGTAGGAACAGTTAGGAGATGTGGCATTGTTGAAGGAGGTGTGTAACTGAGGGTGGGATTGGAGGTTTCTCATTGTGAGATTAAGAAACGAAATGATTTCCTCTGCCCTTCCCACAGGCTTGAAAAGGAAAGGAAAGTACATAGGTGCTTACTGTGGGCCTTGTGCTTACCTTCGACTTAAGGCTTCTTCCTTTCTATGTATCAGAAATATCCATAAATGAAAACATAAGCATCAAACCTTTCTCTCGTGCACTGGGCAAGACTTAAAGTTTACTCTGAGTCCACTTGTAAGGAACTTGGAGCACGCCGACACTTGAGAAACAGCGCTGCTTTTATACCTTTTAGACTTTTGCAAAGAAGTCTTAAAAATGTCCCAAAGGAACTCATAACCTTAGAATGGAACGTGTTTGAATTCATTTTTATTCATTCTGAAATAGATTGCACTGTCTTTACCTCAAAGGATAGTACCGACTTTTAAGTTAAGAAATACAATCTTGTAGAAACAGAGAGTTCAGCACTCTGGTGTGAGAACCTGAAAGGAATGCAAATGCATCTTAGGAGAGAGGACTTGTGTTCCAGATCACATGCTTTCCATCTTGATGTTCTTATGTGTCTAACTTATTTTGTGTTGTAAGTATCTTATTGTAGAACAGAGCATTGAAAAATATACTAGAATTTTATCTTTTAGAAAGCTAATGGCAAGTGGATTTTAGTGAGTACAATCACTTTTGACTCTGAAATGATAGGGTTACTGTTAGTCCCTTTTCAGCCACTAGTTCATTCTGTGGTCATATGTAAATCCCTAAATTGGCATGATGCTGATACTGTAGCAAGGGGTCTGGTTTACTGGAAACCAGACATGCATGTGTGTCTGTGTATTCCATAGCTACAGCAAGCTCTTAGGGGAAGGTCAGTTAATGAGAGTGAAGCCAGTTTCTCTGTTTAGGACTAAAAACTAGCAGCATACAAAGAGAGTTCATGTCATGCCTTTTCTGTTAGGCTAACTATCGATGAGCAAGTGAGTGCAGAATTTAGGAACTATGTTCTGCCTTCCTGTTTGCTTTCTGGAGTGATGTTTGTTTTAAGGTTCTCATTTGAAATGTGGAAAACTCAAACTTACTAAAAGTTTTAGGGCTCAAGGTGAGCTTTGAGTCTTTTAGGTTCAGTTTTGTTTGAAGTCACTCTTACTCTATTAGACTGTTATTTCTCTTTGTGTTTGAAATCATTGACATAATAAAGTAAAGAGAAAATTTCAGAGATGAGAGTTGCTGACATGTATAAATGGAACTAGCTATGTTTGACTGGCTGGATTATAATACCCTTGAAAGTGAGATTATCTGACAGAATGCTCCACAGGTATGCCCAGTGCATGTGATGATACACAGTGATCATCCGGTAGCAGACAGCTCTTTTCCCACTTTTGGAGGAAAGCCTGCAGTCCCTGATCATCAGACACAGGGTATTTGATCTAGCATGTTCTTTTATCAGATGAGTATGTTCTTTTAGTAGTGAAACTACCATCAGCTGTGAGCATTTAAATGGAAGCCTCAGAAGTTTTGGACAATTTAATAAAAGTTTGAATTCTAGAATACTCACAAATTTGGTTTTCCCTTAATATAGTGCTATGTAATTATAAACAAAGTAGGCATAGTTCAACAATAAATACTTACCATGCTTTGTGAAAACGTGGTAGGTGCCAAGATTACATCTGCAGAAGTGTATGGATTTGTTTTAAACTATAGTATTAAGTTTATAATTGCAGCAAGCCATACATTCTGTTGGATTACAAGTGGAATTAATGATCACTGAGTGAATCTTTATCTTTCAGAAACAGAATCTTAGCACCCCCCTTTTCATGTCTTTTTCTCTAGCTCCATGGGCTGCTGTTAACACTGTTTGTCACTAAAGGCTCTTGATAGCGTGGAATCATCTGTAGCCTACATCAGAACATTACTGTTTTTCTTTTGGACTCTAATATTGTAAGTGGGAGCATCCTATTTTCATTAATTCTTTTATAGTTGGTATCAGACCAGAGGATGACCTAGGTCGTCATCAAGCTTTCCAGGCTTGGTTTTCTGGATGTAACCACCCCTCTCCCCCCACCCCCCACCTCAGTCTCCCAATTGGTGGGTTTATACCTGCCTCTCAGCGTTGTAGGTTTTGTAGAAGTCTCTTGGTGGGAGTTTTGGGGTCTTGTGTTTAATACATGTGATAATAGGAATGTTGAATGTAGAGGTTGGAGAAGAGGCCACTGCAAGGCTTCAAGTGAGTGTCCTCTTTAGGTGTAGTCAGCTTTAAGTTTTGCAATTAATTCATTACAGAAATCTTAAGTGTTTTGAAGTTGATTTCTCGTAACATGGGGTCTCTTTTATTCTTGATGTATATGTTCTAAGATACTCACTACATAATTTACTATTTATACATACCTATGATAAAGCTTAATTTGTAAGTTAGGCACAGCAAGAGATTAACAATAAATAGAATAACTGTAATAGTACTCTGAGAGGCCCACAGCATGAGCACTGTTACACCGTTAGCTTCTATACAAACACCATGTCTACCAGTCAGTCTGATAACCAGGTTGTCTGTGAAATCTATAACATAAGTGATACATAGATCCATTCCTCAATGTACATGGGATATCCCCACAGGTTCCCAGATCTGGCTGTGTTTAAGTCTCCTATTTAAAATGGCATGGTATTTGTTTACAATTTATACACTTGTACATATTTTAAATCATCTAATGATTGCTTATGTTACCTAATACCTTTGAGTGCTATATAAGTAGTTGCTGTATTATATTGTTAAGTACTAGTAACAAAAAACTGTATAGACTTAGTACAGACACTACATTTTAAAATAAGATTTGTGTGTGTGTGTGTGTGTGTGTGTGTGTGTGTGTTTTGCACACACGCGTGCACCCACACCCTTAGAAGCTATGAGGGGTTGTTGAATCTTCTGGAGTTGGATGTACAGGTAGTTTTGAAGCACTCCATGTGGGTGATGGAACAGAAGGTTCTTTGGAAGAGCAGTTTGTACTTTTAACCACTGAGCCAAGTGTCCAGCCCCAGACACTATAGCTTTAAAAAATGTTTTTATCCTTTGGTTGAATGTCTGAGTATATTGGCATGGAGGAAGGAGAGCAAGCTCTTACAGGATGTGCCAGACAAGAGGCATGTTACTTCGTGACAGCAGGATGGTGTGAGATTTCATCATACTACTTACTTAGAATGAGACAGAGTTTAAAAGTCAGGAACTCTTGGTTTTTGAATGTTCCACTTACTAGCTTTGTGCTGTAGCCGACGATGTGTAACTGAAACTATAAGAGGTGACAACTGAGGACAAGGCGACCGACTAGCACATACTTGGAAGAGTCTGAGCAAGGGAGGAATCTGGTTTCTGGCACATGGCTTACAGCATGTCCCCTTCTTTGGAGATGAACAGTGTTCCTCCTTTGTAGGGTTTTCATTTCCTGCCTGCTTTCTGTTGTGTATCTGTTGGGACCATGTCAGTTCCAGCAGGGACTTGACAATGGCAGCACTGCCCTGTTGGGAAGGACTTTTGGTCAGAGTTGGAGTGAGGAGGTAGGACAAGGCACAACAAGCGTTCATTCAGATTGAACTGAACTATACTGTAGTAACTACAGTCGCTTTCATGTGCACTTCTTACCCTATACTCTAAAAGTTGGAATATTTGAATGTAGAAGATATAAGTTAATAACTGCCAAAATTAAAATTTTTAGCCTAAAACATTGTTGCAGAATGGGAAGGATATGAAAAGTGAATCCACAATTACTTCACAACCTCTGTGTTTCATCGTTTAAAGATAAAACATTTGCTTTTTCCACTAAACCTGCTGATCACAGTTTGTAAAGATATAAGGAGAGTGGCATTTCTTCTGAGGATCTTCTCTTAGAAGTTATCTAGGGCTTACTTAAAACATGTAAAATACAGACTTGAACTCTTCCAACTCTAAGCTGGTGATTTTCTTGACGTCACAAATACATGTAGGTATGTGTGGACAGTCAATTGCTTGCCCTGTAACAGACATGATGGACAGCTTCCAGTGAGATAATCAGCCTCTGAGGACTCCATAGCTTGAAATCCTTTATATGAGCAAGATCAGAAGTGAGAGTCTGCTCAGCAGATTGGCTCAGAATTTCTTTAGTGCCATTTCAAACCCCAGGACCCCATGTGGGATGGTTTTATTTTGAGTTGTATTGTGGATGTATAGTATATATCTACTTTACCTATATAGACCTACCTAAGGATGCTTTGAAAGGTGGAACTTCAGTCTCGAAGATGGGCTCTAATAGCTTTATCAAAAGATGTTAGACATTGACAGATGGCTTCTAGGAATAATTCTTTGCAATCAAATCTTAATTTCTTTATAGTGGCAGTATATAAAAGTGACTGTAGGCATTCCTTATTACATTGCCAATAATAACTAACAATTGCCTGCCAAAAATACGCTGTAATAGCACCTTACTTTCCCAGATCAGATCCTGTCATACAGGAGGAGCAGCTCTTAAGCAAGGTCCACAAGGCTCCATCTCTCTGGCTTCAGATCTCAGCTAAGTCATTTATGTATTTGAGAGGTAGCCTATTTCTGTAATGATATATCTGAACCATAGGATTCTTGTGTGAAATAAAAAATAAGTTGCATATTGGAACTGAAAATATGTAAGGATTTCTTGACCATAAGATTATTATAGTACCTTTTTATGATTGGGGAGGGAAAAACTCCAGTGGAAACAGTTCCTACGCTTGAGGTTTAGAATTAATGAAGCTGAGCAAAATCTCACGAAGCCAGACATTGCATATTCGGTGCTGCGGCCTATGGCTCTTGAACTCGGCTTGTTCCATACTGTTCCATACAGACCATAGTGGTTGTGATTTTACCTTATTGCTCAAAATTACCCATGTGCTTTTTTCCTTCCTTCTCTTAAAACAGAAGGATTGGGAGCTGGGCATGGTGTTGCACACCTTTAATCTCAGCACTGCAGAGCAGTTCCAGGACAGCCAAGGCTTTATTTATAGAGAGGCCCTGTGTGAAGAGAAGGAAAATAAAGGATTAAAAGCTAGTCTTGCACACTTACAAGATACGGACGTTTTAGGAAAAAAGCATTTAAAACATGTGTCTAGCAGTACACTCTAGAGTTTATTTACTTGTTTATTTATTTAGGCTCATTATGTAGCCTAGGCTAACTTAGACCTCACAGAGATCCACCTGCCTCTGCTTCCTGAGACCTGGATTAAAGGCGTGCACCACCATGCCTGGCATAGTCTATATCTTAGCAGGCTAAATATTAGTTTGATTAAATCTACTCTCTGTGGCACTTGGCTTTCTGGTGCTAGATGTTTCTTAAGGCTGTGCACTATGGTTGTATAGAGAACCCATCAAGAACTCTGTGCTTTTTTTTTTTTAAATTTGGTTATAAATAAATCACTATTTGTGTATATTTCAGCATATGTGGTAAAATTCTTTACTCTAAAAAGCAAGAAAGTATTGACAAAAGCTGTCTTTCTCAAAACATCATTGAAATGAGCGAGTCTTCATCCTTAGCCAGAGGATACATGGCTTTCTGTCCATACAGAACATCACAGGAATCTGGATACAGTAAATCAAATAATCACTTCAGTTGCAGAGATAGGGTTTTAAAAATTCCTTTAAAATTATTATAGTTATTATTGAATTCTTCATTGGTAATAAAATATGACTTGCCAAAAGATGAGTTTTATTACAGCTAAGATTTTTTTTTTAAGTTTGATTAACTTTCAAGAATATTAAAAAGTAGGATTCAAATAGCTCTTAAGCACATATCAGGAAAAAGTAGTTTATTTCGATGTTGTTATAATCTCTTAAACTGAAATTACAGATCAGAGGGTATGTGCACATATGTAGATATTAGGCAGTTTTTTTTTGTTTATTTTTTTATTTTTTTCTTTTCCCGAGACAGGATTTCTCTGTGTAGTTTTGGTGCCTGTCCTGGACCTCGCTCTGTAGACCAGGCTGGCCTTGAACTCACAGAGATCTGCCTGGTTCTGCCTCCTGAGTGCTGGGATTAAAGGCATGCGCCACCACCACCCGGGACTAGGCAGTTTTATTAAGCCTATAATTTTGCTTCTTTGAAATCCTTTAGAAATGCTGTTATGTAATCAGAGTTGTTGAGTCACAGCAGTCTCTTCAGGATGTGCTCCATGTCCTCAATGAAAGCAGACCAGCTAGCTGTAGCATCTGCCCTGCATAGTGTCTCCTGAGATAGACACTGAGGATTCATAACATGGGTTAAATTTCCTTTGCTTTCCTGAAGAGAGCTGTTCAACATGGATCGTCATGTCCCCGAGAAAAGTGATCATCTTCT
>CABHPQ010171084.1:0-29350 GCA_902168405.1 Peromyscus aztecus
CCTTGGTGCCTGCCAGGCAAGCAACTCTGCCACTGAGCTACATGTAGTCCCAGCCCTGAAAATGAGCAGTCTCAAAAGGTCACATGTGAGTCCATTTATAATAACAAAATAGATATCAACTCACAGAAACAGAGAATAGGGATGCGGGAGTGGGAGGACAGTGAACGTAGCTTCCTGAGGGCCTGGGAGGGACCGGATGCTGGAAATAGTCCGCATCACAAGAAATAGCAATAACCCGGCTATGACAGAATGCTACATAGTTTCAAAAGACCTTCTCCCTGGGAGGATAAAAGCACAGGAGAATTTGTATAATATTTTTTACCATCTCGTGTAAATCTACAATTTTCTCTAAATGCCAACTGTAATTAGCTCTGTAGAGCTTGGTCTTTACAGAGCTGGTCCTGGGCCTGAAGCAACGGTTCTGTACCATACAGGTTCAAGTTGGTATAAGATCTTCTTTGACTTGACGTTGTGTGGTCTTGGAAACAGGCCCCTTCTTCGGTTTTGAATGCAAGCAATGGATTTACTTCCTCCAAGGCCCTGGAGGCCTTTTCTTGTTTTGTTTTGTCTGAGGAAGGGGTTCTAACTCAGAGAGTTGAGGATGACTTTGGACTTCTTCTGGTTCCTCTGCCCTACCTCTTGAACACTGGGATTACAGGCATGAGGTACTAGGGGTTAAACCCAGGGTCTCCGGAGCGTGAGGCCAGCATGCTACCAACGCAGCTACATCCTAAGCCTTGCTGAAGTTATTTTTAGCATAGTAATATCAAGCCGATGGCTCACCACAGAGGCTTTCCTCAATAGAGAGCACATCTCTGTAAGACTCCATGGGCTATCCTTTTTTGTCTCACACCCCTAGTCTTCCTTCCCAGGAGTCCTAATCCCTGCCTGGCAGAAGAAGGCAGCCAAGGCCTGCGAGATGCTGAGTCCAGGAAGCCTGGAGAAGGGTGACTGAAGGGTGCGGCTGTCTTTCTCCCCACCCCCCTCCCCTGCCCTCCCACAGCCACGTGCAGCCTGGGGTGGGAGGCTAGGTCAGGGGCGGAGGAGGGGTGGAACACTTAGGTCAGCAGCTCCAAACTGAATCCTGCCTGACTCTGGGGTTGGCTTTGCTCAGGCCAGAGCTGTCAACTCTGCCCTTTAAGAAATGAGCAACAAAAGGGAATTAGGGAAGAGAAGGGAGGCGGGGAGGGCACACAGACAGGGTGGGCGTGCGGGGCGGGGGCGGAGGGTGGGGTGGGGGTCAGAGCTGAGGAACAGGTGGGGACTACTTACACAGAAGGCCTGACTCAGTCCTTTCCTTTCATGGACTTTCTAAAGCACTGTTTGTTTAAGCTCGGCGGGAGGGTGGGGGTGAGGCTGGGAGGGGAAGAGAGCAGGCCCTGGGCTACTCCAGACACCCCTCTTCCTGGGGACACGGTGAGGGCCCTCTATGGACTCTGGGTTCTGGTTTCTTAGCTGGACTTCCATCTAGGAAACATTGGGATTGTAGAGGTTGGAGACAGTGGGACTCAGAAGTGTCCATGAGTTATATATGACATCTCTACCCCCATCCGTGAAATAATGACGTATTATTTCAGAAAATGTGCAGATGAAAAGAAAAGAGTGATAACGGCCTGAGGGAGAAGGAGGGTGAATGCCCATGCCTCCTGGATTTGTTATTATAATGCACTTTGATCTCTCCGGAATTGAGTTTCTAGTTCCCCAGTTACGCTCACAGACTGTGCAGAGCTTGCTTGGGGTTGCAACTGTCTCCTGGCAAACCAGGAAAAGCCTCTGAATGGTCCCCCCACCCCCACTTGTATGTGGTCTTGGGAGCTCTCAAAAAATCCCACCAGATAGAGCCACAGGGGTTGTCGGTGTGCAGGGCAGGGCAGGACTCTCCTGGGGAGGGGTAGAGAGGTTTTGTGTCTATTTAAGTAATTGTAATGAAAGCTGATGGTTTCAAAATGTTTAACCGTACTGGGCCCCAGTCTGTATCAATCAAGCAGGTAGAGGATTTGATCTCTTTCTCCCCAGGGAGTCAGGCTCCACCTGAACTCAAGTTTAGAACAGTTTTGGTCTAGAAGGCAAAGCTGTGCTTAAAGCAGTGAGGAGATGTGAATTTGCTAGCTTCCTCCAACCTAGTGCAGACTGCTAGACTGTCTCGGGCTTGTTGCTTAGCAGGTTGGTCTACAAGTCTCCGATCTGTGTTGGCCTTCTCCTCTAGCTCTTCCCCTCTCCCTAACTGCTGCCTTTACAGTCCCCCTGCTGCCTAAAGGTAGCTCAGGCAGGCTCTGCCTGAGCTTGTCTGGTGTCAGGGGTCAGGGTATCTTGCATTCCCTATGCACAGAACCCAGCACAGAGGCAGGTGTAGATGCTTATTACTAAATATCTCTTGACTTTGATGTATGGAGGGGGAGTGGAGGGCCAGAGCGGACCAGCAATATTTTACCTGGTTGTTTTGCTGAATGTCAGACTAGGGTCAAAAGACAAAGTGCCTGTGATTTTCCATATTTGACTAGACTTGTAATCCATGCAGAGAAAGAAATGTTCTCGCTCGAGGGTGTATCGAAATTAACACCTATTCTAATCACTCTACCTTAGCAAGAGACACAGGGCACAGGGACCACTAAATCAGTCCTCTGGTGACTCGGGCAAGTGACTTCTCTCTTCTGTTATTACAGATGGACAAGCTGGGTGAGATGGCGGGTTCCTCTCTGTTTTTTCCTCACTACTGGGCTACCGATGATCCAATTGTTACTTTATTTTATGAGATCTATGTTGTGGGATATTTGTGATCAGAGTCTTTAAGGATAGTGTTTTGTATTCCAAAGCTTTAAGGTCAGAAACTTTGGTTTGGAGATATAGATCAGTAAGTGATAGATTACTTGCCCAGCATGTGGGGAGCCCTACATTCAACCCCCAGTGACACACACAAGCACACGCTCTTGAACGCATGCACACACCTTAGTGTCCATTAACGCACGAGATAACCAGTGCTTAACCTATAGAGTTTATTTAATTCCAAGAAGAAAACAACTATATTATAACCACTGCTAAGTGCTACTTCCTCTTTGAAACTACTACATACACAGTCTTCTTCACCCTTACCAAACCTCTACATACTATATTGTAAGATATAGACGGCTGTGGTCCATTTTCAATAGGAGTTGTGATTAGAGTTCGTCAGAGTGACTGGAGAGGCCTAGCTGGCTGCTGGGGCCTGCTTATCTCGGACTTCAAGAGTTTCAGGGCATCTATTACTTAGCGGAGCCCAAGATGGGGAAAAGGATTTGAGAATTAAACAAACAAACAAACAAATAAAACAAAAACCCACTGTCACGGGCTGAGCATGGTGGCACATGCCTTTTATCCTAGTACTTGGAAGGCAAGAGGCAAGTGGATGTCTGTGGTTTCAGGACTAACATGGGCTGCCTAAGTTTCAGGACAGCCAGGAATACACACAGTGAGACCCTGCCTCAAAAAACCAAACCAAACCAAACCAAACCTACCACTGTGTTCTGTCAAATAGACCAGGGTTTTTTGTTTTTTGTTTTTTTTTTTTGTGGTTTTTCTCTATGCCAGCATCCCCCTTTTTTTTTTCCATATCAAAAACTGGTTTGTTTCCACCAGCCTTCTGAATTTGTTATTGACTTTCCCCAACATATATTACCATCTCGAACATTACGCTAATTGATTGATTAATCAGTTACACTCGGAGTCAGGAAAGTTGATGGCAGAGTTGGGATTTGAGCCCAGCTCTAGCTTCCTCGAGACCCTCATCCTTTGTTACTCAGTGATACTTCCTGGACACAAAAGTAAGTGTCTTATTACTTTTGGTTTGTTGGCTTGCTTTTGGTCTATCCTCTGCTGTGCCTTCTGACATCTAAGGATGAACCTCTACAATCAGGCTGTTCTGACAGGAAGATAACATGCCCAAAGATAGAGACAGAATAGATACAACTTTATCTCATTAAAATTAAAAATACTTATGCTTTAAAGCAAGGCTTCTTCAATTTTTTTTTCCATTCACAACCCCCTTTAGGTTAAGAAATGCCTATAATGTGGGCATACAGAGATGGGGTTGCTTTTGTGCCCTGGTTCTGTTGATCCCCTCCAATTGTCCTGCAGGCTTCCAGAGGAAGAGATACGGCTCTGAGGTGACTGGCCGGTTTCCTCAGTTTCCGGCAGCGCCGGTGGTCACCGTTTGCTTATTTCATTCAGTGCAGTTAGCAAGAGGAAGCACCTTCTCTCCAGTCGGTTCTGCCCAGCGCAGGTACAGCTTAGTGTCTTATTAATTAATTGTGATTATTTTATTTATTTAATAATAATTAGTAATTCATCTTCATAATTAATTATTCATCTACCTGCTGTTTCGCTCCTGAAGTAGAAACGCAGCTGCATCACAAATGTTGTTTGTACTTCTTCCCTCATACTTTTTTTTTTGCTTTTCTTTTGTCGCTGAGCGGCGGTTCCAAGAGTTAGCTTCTGTCTGTCAGGTGCTTTATTACGGTCAGTAGCCAGAGAGTACGTGTGAAGATGGAGTCACATTAACTACCGTGGATTCAAAACTGAGCTGCAATGGGTAAATTAGCTTGCTGCACAGGGTGGCTGGGGTGGGGGTACTGAGCCTGAGATGGGTGCTGTCATTCATGCCTTTCCTGGGAGTTAAAGCAGGTTATTGAACTAGCGAGAGGCTGATGCATTCACCAATGGAGGAAATCAACAGCTCACCTTGTTCTCAGGAGACAGCTCTGGGTGACACTGGCTCTGGAACTCATGGTCCATGGAGGGTGCTTCCCTGGGGCCGTGCTTTGTACCCCCAGTGCTTGTCTCAATGATGGAGGGCACCATGGCAGAGCGCTGTTTCTCCCAGTTGAAAAGCAGTTTCTGAGATGTCTCTCTGCACCGGGGCTGCTCCGTGTTTAGTTCTCATTCCGCCCACCAGTATCACTTCCTCTATCTTTGACTGTCCTACCCTTTCCCTCTTTACAAATAGCTTGATGGGCCAGGCGGCAGTGTGCACGGCTTTAATCCCAGCACTCGGGAGGCAGAGGCAGGTGGATCTCTTAGTTTGAGGCCCGTGTCACCACTGCCTGGTTCTGTTTCTTTCATGTAGCCCAGTGTGGCCTTGAACGCACAGAGATCCAGACGGGCCTCTGCCTCCCAAGTGACAGGTATAAAGGTGTGTGCCACCACTGCCTGACCTCTATGTCTAATCTAGTGGCTGGCTCTGTCCTCTGATCCCCAGGTAAGCTTTATTGGGGTACACCATATATCACCACAAAACTGTCTTAGATTGCTCTTTATCCATCAGCCCATTCATCTATCCATCCATCCATCCATCCATCCATCCATCCATCCATCCATCCATCTATCCATTCATCCATCCATCCATCTACCCACCCATCTATCCATCCATCTATCCACTTATCCACTTACAACACTTACCAAGCCATCAGTCTATCCATCCACTCACCAATATATCATCCACCCTTGATGTAAGCATAGTGTATTCATCCAATCATTCACCATTCATCAATCTGTCATCCATACATTTATCTACCCACCCATCATCTATTCATCCATCATCTATTCATCTACCATCCACTGAAACATCCATTTGTACAACTAGTCATCCATCCATCCATTATCCCTCTATCTACCCATCACTCATTAATCTATCTATCCATCTATTATCCATCCCCTTTGGCAGGCCTACTGTGGCCACCTGTCTTTGGACAGAACCCGAGGGGGGCCTAACTAGAAGCTGTGAGACTGCCCAGGATCCCCGAAGAGCCTCAAGCATACCTGTGCGGTCATTCTGTCTGGAGTAGGCCTGACTGGGGAAAGTGGGGCCACAGAATGTCCCTCTTTCTCTCTTCTCACTGAAGTTACCTTTGCAGACTCTGCCTAGTCCTGTCTTTATTTTTTCTCCAGAGGTTTTGAACTCTTAAAGAATACCGCATGTGTGCACAGAGGTCAGTCCCCAGAAGCCAACACAACCTTCCAGAGCCTGTGTTGGCTCCCTGTCATAGTGCTTCACACTTTACAAATGTTCAAGAGGCAGCTATATTTTTCATGGCTGCCAACAGAGGCTTCCATGGCAGGGCCTGGTTGCTCTGCAGGCTAGAGGGCTCTGAGAAGAATTCTTTTTTTTTTTTCCTTGAAAAATTCCTTTACATTTATTTTATGTGAGGAGGTTCATGTGTCATAGCACACTTATGAAGGTCAGATAACAACTTGGGTTTGAGTCTCTTCTTACAGTGTAGGTCCCAGGAATCAAACTCAGGTTGTTAGACTTGGGGGCAGGCACCTTAACCCACTGGACCATCTGGCCAGCCCTAACTTAAATGGTGTTGCTAGCATGTGAATTCTTAAAGCGTGTATTCAGAGGTTGCAGAGAGCTGTATGGGTCTGGGAGTTAGGACTCCTCACCATGGGAGCCTTTGCTATAGAGACCAGCAGTAGACATGGACGGGGCAAAGGTGGGTGGGTAAGGAGAATGTCCCAGACAGATGCTCAAGTCTCCCGCTCAAAGACAGCGAGCTGTGCTTGGGGCCAAGGCCTCGTCTCAGGAGTCCTGCCTGCTTGCCTGACTGCAAAGAGTCCAGGTAAACTGTTCTGACCACCAGCCTGCTCTGGATGTTAGCTACATTCCTCAGTCAGAAAAAGCAGGCCAAGTGCCAGCCTTGGGCCTGTGTGTTCCCCACTGGCTACATGCCCTCGGCAGGTTCTTCCTGCTCCCTGGCATCTTGGACCTGTGGTCTCTCCCCAACCTCCTTGTCCCAGATGATGAAGATTTTTGTTCAGTGACTGGCAATGTTGTCAGTACAGGAATTTCCTCCCAGCACTCAGGCTTCTTGTTGTTGTTGTTGTTGTTTGAGACAGGGTTTCTCTGTGTAGTTTTGGTGTCTGTCCTGGATCTTACTCTGTAGACCAGGCTGGCCTCGAACTCACAGAGATCCGCCTGTCTCTGCCTCCTGAGTGTTGGGATTAAAGGCACGCGCCACCACCGCCCGGCTCTTGTTGTCTTTGAGACAGACTTTTGTTGCGTAAACATAGATGGCCTCGAACTCATTATACATCACTGGCTGGCCTTGCACTTCTGGTAATTATTTCTGTCAAAGCCGCTTAAGTGCTGAGATCACATGCAGGTGAGTGCCCCTGTACCCAGCAAAGGTCATAGGTCTGGGTTTCTCAAGCTTGAGTCTTTCCAAGCATTTTTACTTTGAACTCTGCAGTTCTGGGGATGGAACCCAGGACCCTGGGCATGGTGGACATTCATGCTGACATTGTGCCACATCCCCAGTTCTCAGAGCTCAAAGACTATGGAGGACATCGTAGGGCGTGAAAGTGGTCACAAGGTCTGGTGGCACCAGAATCGCCTCTATCTCAGGGTCCTTGGATGCTTCTGGATAACCTGTGAAGTGTCAGTTAAGTTCTTTGGAGGACTCGCGGGGGGGGGGGGGGGGGGGGGGGGAGGGGGGAAGAAAGGATCTAAGACTATCTAGGGGAATAAGAGCAGTTTAACTTTACCCCCCCCCACAAGATATGCAAAGTGAGGATGAACCCGCAGACAGCCGTAGGCACCTTGCGCCTAGCCTCCAGCTCTCAGCCCCGGGTGCCCACTGTGTCCGGAAGGTAGCTTCAGTTCTTGCCCCACATGCTTTTGGGAAACAACAGAAATGATAACGCCTTTAGGGTTATGGAGAATTCTAGATGGCAGTGCAAAGACACAGGAGCTGAGCAGGAGGGAGAGGGGAGGGGAGTCTAAAAATAGTCTGCAGGGAGGGCTCCTGAGGCCACCAGCCCTGTTTTCTCCGTGTTGGACAGAGCAGCAGAGTACAGTCATCCTCATGGAGCGGGAGCGAAGACGCTATGCGGTGAACTGGGAAAGGGTCCAGAGCAGGGACCTAGAGGTGATGCAATGGTTACGAACTAGGTCTGGAGGCCAGGTCGAGTGAAGGGGCTCAGTGCCCCCTGGGGAGCAGGGTGAGGGCAGCACCCTCTGTGGTTGTTCTCTGATCCTGGAGAGGGTAGAGGGAGGGTTGCGCTGTGGCTTTTTCTCTTGTGACTAGACCATGGCTTCCTGCAGGCCAGCCTCCCACAGTGGAGACCTCAGCTTCCGATGACCAGGACACTGGCCCTCTGTGGATCTGAGGGAGGAAGATGGACAGCCACTGCTGCGAACAGATCCCAAAGCCCTCAGAACCCGGAAGAATGACTCATGAGTGGCCCGTTTCAGACAGCTGGCTCTGGGGACAGTTTGGAACAGGTGGAGGCCTGCCTGGTTTCCATCCATCACCCACTCTTACACTGGGTCATGGAAAAAGGAATGGAGGGAAGTTGGGTGGGTAGGAAAGACCTCCTGTAGGGGAAAGGACTAGTTCTATCTATGGAATCAGCAGCTTTGCATGGGTGGTCATATTTGGGGAATGGATTATTCCTCCAGTTTTAGGGATTAATAGCAAAGGCAGAAACAAATTAATCAACTAACTGGCCCACACTGGCACATTATTTAGCATTTAGTTGGTTGGGGCTTGAACATGGATGTGTCTAACTCTCCATAGTAGAGGTGGTGGGGGGGAATGTGAAAAATTATAGTTAGCTGTTTTATTTGTCCCCTGTGTGCTCAGACAATGACCAGCTCACTGTCCTGGTCAGTTTTTGTCAACTTGACACAAGCTAGAGTGAACTTGGGGAAAGGTCCCTTGCTTGAGAAAATGTCTCCATCAGATCGCCTGTAGGCAAGTCTGTAGGGCATTTTCTTGATTGATGATTATTGGTGAAATTATTAAGGCCACTCCATGTAGTTATAAGGGAGGTTTATTTAGTGGCGTAACTTACAAATGAAGGGATAGGTAGGTTGCAGGGTCTGGGAAAGACATAGCGCAGTCCGGCGGTGTTCTCTGGAGAACTCTGCTCGGGCTACCTCCAGCATCCAGGGTCCAGGACCCAAGAGAGATGGTGCATCCGGATCTCAGGTCTTCAGGGTCCTCTCTTGGCCCTGCCTTGTAGGCGTGACAGGTACCAAAGCCTCAATGGGGGTTGGAACTTCCAGATCAAGGTTGGAATGGCTACCCACTACGGATGGTTGATGTGGGAGGGAGGCACCCCTGGGCATGTGGTCCCAGGTAGTATAAGAAAGCAGGCTGAGCAAGGCAGTGAGCAGCAAGCACTCCTCCACGGCCTCTGTTTCAGTTCCTGCCTTGAGTTCCTGCCTTGGCCTCCCTTAAGGATGGACTGGAACCTGTAAGCCAAATAAACCCTTTCCTCTCCAAGTTGCTTTGGGTCAGTGTTTTATCACAACAAAAGAGACCAGCTAGGACACTCACACTGGTCACTGGCTCTTGGGGTCCCTGTGTTCAGAGACAGTGAGTGGAGGGGTTGATGCCCTGCCCATGGCTTAGTTTTGGGGGGGCCTGATTTGGAGCATTGCCATGGTCCTTCCTTGGCTTAGAGAAGAAAGATGCATCCCCAAGCCCAGATTTTTGCTGGGTGTCTGGCTGCCCCAGCCTGGAATCTGAATCCATCCATTCTCCATGGGTGAATTAATGAAACAATCCAGCCTGGCTAGGGAGCACCCTTAACAAGCCTGTGAATGGGCTCAGAGGAGCTGCCCAGGGTGTAAAAGGGGAGGAGACAGACACTGGCCTCCTCTTGTCTCACTGCCCCCCACCCTCACCCCTAGCCCTCTCTGCTTGGGAACCTGCTGGGATGCTGGTCTTTGTTCCCCACATGCTGAACGGTGGGAATTGGTTTTGGTGGTAGATTATATTTTCCCCGAGATGGTTTGAATTCCCTCTACCTCCTTTCATTTAATTAGCCAGAGGCTGGTGTCCATTGTGTCCAGCGGGCCTTCTGGCATGAATAAATAGCCACATGTTTGTTTTCTTTTGGGTGGGGTTCATTGTTAAAATGGTGGGTAGGCAAAAAGAGGAGAAAGAGAGCATGGGGGAGATTGTGAAGTCATTGAGTAAGAAGTACAGGTAGAGTTTTACACCTCCGCCCCCCGTCAGCTCAGTCACTCTCTTTCCTATTTCTCTTGCAATAGTTTTGTACAATGTATTCAGAACCTCCTCTGTTCTCACTCCTCGCTGGCTAGGCGCTCTCTCTCTCTCTCTCTCTCTCTCTCTCTAAGTAAATAGTACAAACCACTCGTATTTTTAAAAAGTCTTTTACCTTTGTACACAGCATTTCTGGAAGCATCTGAAAGATCTCTGGACGATGGTTGTTTCTGGAGAATGGGAATGGAGGCTGGATTTAGAGAGAGGCCTACACTTACATGTTTTAAACATTTACATTTCTTTATTCCCCCCCTGCCATGTGTGTGTGAGTGTGTGTGTGTGTGTGTGTGTGTGTGTGTGTGTGTGTGTGTGTGTTTGGACTCTCCTGGAGCTGTCTGCTTCTGTATTTACATACAGTGCTGACAGGCAGTGGAGTCTTTAGCTGGGTCTATCAGAACCCCCTCGCCCCGCCCCCATATTTTGCCATGTACTCTTGTTCCTCACAGCATGGCGGATTGGCTCTAAGGGTAAGCCACTCAAGGCCTTCCAGGGCACTAGAAAGTGTCTCCTCAGAGAGTTCTAGGAGTCTGGCAGCAGTTTATCTGCTGCAAAGATGGGTGTGGGAAGAGCCAGATGTTGCAAACAAGCAAATATTTGTTAGAATTTGCTGTGTGTTGAGATTCCAGGATAGGGGTGGGAATGCAATGGTGAGCAAAACTAGATACAATTCGAACCTCCTAGAGGTGAGGGGTAAGGAACAGACATTGACTTGTCAAACATGCCATGTGGACTCTGCTGTGGTAGGTCTTCAGAAGGAACATGGGGCTGTGAGTTCTTATAAGAGACTCTTGATTTTATAGTCAGAGGGGGGAAGGAAACACTGCCCTGAGGATGTCTGAGTTGAGAAGAAAGGGTGGGAGGGGGGTTTAGCAGCATCAGGGGAGAAGGTGGGCTCTCCACACCCAGGTGCTGAGGCAGGATGGAGTCATACGGAATGATTGTGTAGTCCTGGGGAGAGAGGAGCATGTCTACAGAGCTCAGTGGCTCTAGTCCACTAGCCAGACCCCTCCCTTCTCTAGTGTTGGAAACATCTGGTCAACCACACTTTCCCTTGCAAAAATCCATAGCTTCCCACTGCACAAATGAAGAGGAGAAGATGGAGCTGAAGCCTCCCTCTCTGGTTCCAGCTGCAGACAGCAGTTCACTGGTCCAGTATCGATAGACATTGACAGCTATACTTGAGCCGCTCTGCAGCAATCTGGAAGTTAGTCTTGGGATCCAAGCGATATATCCACTTCATTACTTCTCCTTGCTGGACTTAAAGAGGAATCAAAGAAAGCATTTAAGTCCCTCATCACTATGGAAACCAAATGCAGACTATTTATAGCTAGGGAAGTCTTTGAAGGAGAGTCCATCTTGACCAAGTTGGTCCCAGAAGTATGAGGATATTTTGGTATTATTGCTAATAGCAATGGGATTGGGAGATGCCTGAAGAGGGCTCCCCAAGTCATCTGGGTTAAAAAGCATAGAAACTGACTTGGGTGGGTTGCAAAAGTGAGAAAAAAATTTCCATGTGCTTTCCAACGATTACTGGTGTCTGTGAATTAGAATCTAAGCCCAGCCATGTGCTCAGATGATTGCCCAGCACACGTAGCACCTGATGGAATCTCTTCAGGAAAAGGTAGTGTTTTCCTACCAAGGCTCCTCCCCTAGCAGTCTGTGCAGCAGAGAGAAAGGAATGCTTAGCAACATCTCCACATGTGATCATCAGGGTTTCCGCTTGCGCAACTTGCCTTTTCTGTTGACGGCAGTGATAGGTACTCAGCGGCTCCCAACTGTAGTTCTTGTTCATTTAGAAGCAGCCACAGTATCTAGGAGTTTACAGTTTTCAACAGCAATGTGATTGACAGTTACCCGGCTGATGTAGCCACCATAGGCATTCCGTGTTGCGATGCTTACGGAAGAGTTTGCTTGAGTCTCTCACTCCTGAGAGGCGTCCGTCTTCATTTGCTGGTACTTGGTTACATTTCCCTGAAGTGTGATGAGTAGAGAACTGAAGACTCTTTCCACGTTCTGAGATAATGTTTGTTGAATATCCCTTCTTTCAGAGGAGTGTCTGAAAAGTCATTACAACCTCAGCCAGGTATAAAAGGATGAGCATGCCAATTTTGTGTTTCCCCTGGCCTGGAGAGAGTGTCCAGCTCCATCAGCATGTCAGGCCAGTGCTGTGGCCACTCTCGTTGGATCATCTCTACCATAGTCAGACACAGAATGTCTTTACTGTGGTTCTCCTCTTCCAAAATACTCAGCGTTTCACTTGTGATCAGTTCCATGATGCTGGCCTTCAGAGACCTCCCAGAGAGACATGCTGTTCCACTGAAACCTGGCAACATGTTCCAGGATCTGAAGGCCAAAATGACCATTGCAATCTGTGTTTTCTCAGCCAACCTCAAGCCCCACAGGACACGGATGGGTACCTTTCTTTAAACTCTTCACAAAGGTTGAGTGCTGTCTGCTAGTTGTGCTGGGTGGAGCTGGATTCCATCATGACTGTCACTGATTTCCCCAGTTCCTCTCTCAGCATGTCACTTGCTCCATCTCCATGGCTAGTGCCAGGAATACCACCATCATCCCAGAGCACAAGGCATGCACAGTTCCCTTAGTGGGACCACACATGGATACTGGGCCGTGGCAGACTGGTAGTCCCTCAGCATATTTTACGGGGATAGCTTTCAAGCCAGAATAGCAACAAGTATTTATTTCACATATAGACAAGGTTACTTCTTTTACTTAGCATAAAATCAGATCATTTGAAGGCAGAACTGATGGACATCTGTTGAAGAGAGAGAGAAGGGGACAGTGGAAAGAGAGGCTGTTTGGAACTGCCATCCATTGAGAGCTGGAAAGATGGGGACTACCCAGCTAGTGGGGAGGGGTAGGATGCCCTTCCTACTCAACAGAGCCCAGCCAGACAGTGGTGGAACACATCTTTAATTCTAGCACAGTGGTAGAGAAAACATCCTAGCTAGGCAGAGCAGCAAAGACAGGAAGACATGGGGAAGATTCCAGATCCAGGAGAAAGAACAGACACTCTTGGGATCCCTAATGGGTTGTAGAAAGCACATTAGATGTTATATGCACCCTGTATCTATTAGATGCTGCATGAACAATTCCATCCTGTTGCAACTGCCCCATCTTATAGAGAAAACCTGATATGAATTAGGAAGCAACTGTCACAAGGTGAGACCACAGCGTGGCTCCATGTGGAGATAGGAATCTACACCAGTACACTATGTCTAGTGATTTACCTAAAGAAATGGGGTGGTACTAAAATACCTCACAGGTGGAAGAGTGCTTGGAGGATCAGGTATGCTTTTAGCTGTGCCCCAAAATGATGGGACCCTACTCCACCATGGAAATGAACTAGAGTCAGGCATTTGAGACAAGTCTTAAGCTGGCCTTTGAATCTCCAGGAAAGGTTGCTAACAGTCATGGTGGCTGAGACTGTGGGATTATAGTTCGTTGTTGAACTTGCCATCTTCAGAGTCCTTATGAAGGGGTGGGCCTTTATCTCATGAGGAAAGCACCTATCTGCTTCCTATGTGGAATCAGGAGGACCAGGAAGTCCTGAGTCACCCACTTCTCTGCTTAGTCCAGATGACTGTCCCCATCTACTGCCTCCAAGGTCCTTAAAAACAGTGGGTGGAATAAACACACAATTCAAGCATCTCCTGGATGTGGTCTCTCTGCCTCAGAGTTTAGATGTAACATGTTCTTCCCCCCAGTCCTTATGTGTTGAAGGATACTTCTCCAATGCAGTGTTCAGAAGTGGGGATTCTGGGAAGTGACTGGCTCATGAGGGTGCTGACTTATTGGGTTAGCCCATCAATGAATTCATAACTGAATGGCATTATTGCAAGGTGATGGAAACTAGGAGGCACGGACCGGCTGGAGCAAAGGCAGCACTGGGTGTGATGGTTGGTCTTGACCGTCAACCTGACTGGGTCAGGAGTCACCTAGGAGACACACCTCTGGATGGGTGTGTGTCTGAGAGCCCTTCCAGAGAGGTTTGACCAAGACAGAAAAACTCCCTCTGAATGTGAGTGATACTTTCCAGGGACTGGAGATGCAGACTAAATTAAAAAACGGAGGACCCCCGTTACCAGCTGCCTCAGAGTTCTGTCGTCACAGCTAGAGCTGTTTTTTGCTACCATGCGTTCCCCGCTGTGACGGACACCTGGGTCCCCTCCACTGTAAGCCAGGACACACTTCCTTAAGTCACTCTGTCAGGTGTCCTGTCACAGTGAGAAAGGCAGCTCAGACATGGGTGTACCCTTGGAGGAGATACCTTGGGCCATGGCACCCTGCCCCCTTTGTGTCACTTCCTGAAGGACAAGAAGGAAGAGCCAGGCATGGCGGTGCACACCAAGAGGCTAGAGGCTTTCCTCTGCTATGTCACTCTATTCCGATGTCTCAAATCTTGCCTCAGGCCCAGCACAATGGAGCCAGCTGACCACAGACCAGCACTTCCAAATATGGGAGCCAAAATAAAGGTGTCTTCCTTTAGATTGCTGTTCTTCAGCAGTTTGTCACTATAACACAAATACTGTGTCTGAACTTGAGTCTTCCCACTGAGTTTACCCACTGAGTCTACCCACTGAGTCTTCTTCCCACTTGAGTCTTCCCACTGAGTCTTCCCACTGAGTCTACCCACTGAGTCTTCCCACTGAATCTACCCACTGAGTCTTCCCACTGAGTCTTCTCATTGAGTCTTCCCACTTAGTCTTCCCATTGAGTCTTCCCACTGAGTCTTCCCATTGAGTCTTCCCCTTCATGGTGTGCTCTTGGTTTGTCAGGGTTGTCCCTCAGCTTTCTCATGTAGATACTGACATAATATTTAACTCACAGGGTAGGGGTGTTTGTTGAAGGAGGCCACAGGTATGTCTGTTAATATTAGAGTGCTGTATATATGCAGGTTATGAATCAGTTCAGTAAGTTTAGGACTCTTCATAGAGCTAAGTAAGACGGTGTCTCTTCATCATAGTATGTGAAGGAAAGGGTGGGTTTTACACTTTTATTTTTTTTAAGATTCACTTTCTATTTATTTATTTATTATTTATGTGTGTGTGTGTGTGTGTGTGTGTGTGTGTGTGTGTGTGTGACTACACTTATGTACAGATGTTCAAAGAGGCTAGAAGAGGACATCAGAACTGGAGTTACACGTTGTGAGCTGCCTGATGTGGGTGCTGGGATCCGAACTCAGATCCTCTGCAAGAATAGCAAGTGCTCTTAACCACCGAATCACCCCTCCAGCCCTGATTTTTTTTTTTTACATTTTAAACCATTGGTGAGAAGAATAATATCTCATGACACATGGAGATAACATGAAATTCAAATCTTCATGTCTCTAAGTATAAAGTGTTATTAGGATGCAGCCATGCCCATTGGTTGATACCCGTGGCTACTTCTGTCCCTGATCCTTTACTATATGTGGTCCCTGTTCACTGCATGGGAATAACAGAGCTCCCAGTGAACCCCAGTTCTGAAGCATTCATTACATGGGCTGTGTCCACAACTCTCAAATCGCTGGGCCGGTGATAAATTCCTCCAGACCTGGTTTCTAAGAGGACCTCAGCTGGGTCTGCTCTTGCTTAGGCAGTGTGGACAAAACCCTTGAGAGAAAGCCCTTGTGCCCAGGGCAAAGAGAAAGGCCTGTTCCCTTAGGATAGAGGCAACTGTCTGACTGAGTCCAGAGGCACGAATCCCACCCTGCCTGCTGCACTGGAGCTATTGAAGTTGCCTGTGTGTCAGCTGACCGAGGGCTTTGCCTGCTGACAGGTCTCCCATTTAAATATAATCACCTTTTTATATCCACGGAGCTCTCTGAATGCCTCTCCCCACCCAGAGCTTTCCCCGATGATTGAAAAGAGCTAATCCAACAAATGGCATTATCTCCTCTGAATGGACCCCGTTTATCACCTGGACAAGCCCAGAAACTTCAACCCCAAGCTTCTCTTTGTTGTAGCAACAGGTGCTCCGGAAGGGAGTGCGGGTGGGCGGGGAAGGATGTGCTTAAGGCCAGAATGGGAAGATGGGGGCTGTGGAATGCTTCTTAGGGGAGACCTGGAGAAGGGGAGTCAGCTTCCCTCTGCCAGCATGGTCTGGGACAGAGTCCCAGCAGCACTCAGGGTGACAGGGGACAGACACCAGGATCTTACGGTGTTCTGAAAAGTGTTCCATGGCTGAACCAACAAGTGTTCTAGAAAAATGAATGTTTCCTGAAATATACCAAGGGAACAAACATTTTAAGGGAAGATTGATTTTTCTTTGTTTTCAAATTATGTATGTGAGTATCAGTATGGCTTAAGCTAATTTAGTGACCAGAAAAGAAAGAAAGAAAAAAAAAAAAAAAAGGAAGAATAGCCAGGCATGGTGGTGCACACTTGTAATCTCAGCACTTAGGAGGCAGAGGCAGGAGGATCAGGGATTCAATACCAGCCTGGGCTGCATGAGATCATCTATCAAAAACAAAACCCACAAAAAACCAGAAATAAAAGGAATGAAATAGGAAGGAAGAAAGAAGGAAGTTATAAAGGGGTGGGGGTGGGGGTGGGGGATAAATGTATGAATGAATTCATTTAATTTTTTTGGTGAAGGGAGTGCTGGGGATTGAACCCAGGACCTTGTGCACGCTAGGCAAATGCTCTACTACTGAGCTCCACACTTCTTATTGTAGTGTAATCCTGCATGTCTTTCTTCATTTATTATTATTAATTAATTTTTTTCATTTATTTTACATCTCAACCTCAGTTTCCCTTCCCTCTTCTCTTCCCATCCACCTCCCTCACCTCCCCTCTGGTGCCCTCCCCCATCCACTCCTCCTCTCTTTCTGTTCAGGAAGGGACAGGCCTTCCATGAGTATCAACAAAGCATGGCATACCAAGCTGAGGTAGGACTAAGCTCCTCCCTTTGTATTAAGGTGGGCGAGGCAACCCTGTATGGGGACAAGGTTCCCAAGAGCCAGTTCAAGTGTTGGGGACAGGCCCTGATCCCAGTGCTAGGAGACCCACAAATAGACCAAGCTACACAACCATCACACATACCTGCATGGCTTTCTAATTGCTTTACTTACAGTGTCTTTTCTCCCCCGGTTGGTGGGGTGTTCTTGAGAAACAGGACAAAGGTTATAGTAGTCCATGATTACTTACGAGCAGCAGAATTGTCATAACCAGCTGAGGCTCAAAGGGGAATTGTTAGTTTCTGTAACTGAACCAAAGGCCAACAGAGTAGTGCTGGCTTCAGGGACAATCGGGGACACAGAAAAGACAAAAGGCTAGGACTCACTGCTCCTCATGTTGTTTCTGCCCATCCACACATGGGTCTTTCTTTCTCAGACTGGCACCAACGGTGCCCATGGCAACCAAGTGACAACCTGAAATCTTTACCTCAGGGAAGACCCGCCCTTTTCTCTGGGGTCTAATTCAGAAACTCTCCAGGGAGCATTGGTCTCCCTTGGCTCATGTGCCTATTCTGGAGCCTGGGAAATAATTTCCTAGCTGGTAGCTTCTAGTAGAATACAACCAGCATTGTGCTGGAGGAAGATGTCACTAGAGGAGAGAAGGAGTACATTTCTAGAAGTAGGTGGAGGGGTCCCAGGCAGATGGAATAAGAGGTACTCATCTAAGTCTCCCCCTTTCTAAAAATAGCCTTCCTCTAGGTTTGATTCTGAGTTGAGTAGATACATAGGGAGTATGGGGAGCCATTTTCCTTCCAGGCTACCATCTTCCATTCCTTCTTCAAAATTTGTCTCCAGGCTGGGACTACCGCAAAATATCCTTTCCCAGAGTGCACCCCCTATGTCCCCTGTAGACCAAAAACCTTCTTTTCGTTTTTCACAGACAAATGCCACAAGCACCTTAGCTTTTTTTCTCTCTTAATTTTAGAAAGTTGTATGCATTGAGTAGACAAGGCCCAACCTTTGAGCAGAGGACTACTTTCCACTACTGTGACAAAATGCCCAAAATAAAACATCTTTAAAAGAAAAAAAAAACATTTATTTTGGCTCGTCGTTTTAGAGGTTTTAGTTTATGAGTTGCTTGGCTTTGTTAGTTTTGGGCTTGTAGTCTGGAGCATATGGTGGAGAAAACTGTCACCCAGAGGAGTTCAAGACTCAGAGGCAGAGAAGAAGGAGCTGAGGTCCCAAGACCCCCTTCAAGGACCTACAATACCCCTATTTCTTCCTTCTAGACCCTTAAAATCAAAATGGTAACAAACACCCAGGCAAGGTACATCCAGCTCAGACAGAGAATTCCTGCTCAGCTCTCGCTGTTTCCTATACGAGTGTGCATTAGCTTTATTTTGCAGACTGTGTCTGCTTGAACTCACAGCTCTGGGGCGTATGGATGGATGCATTTTTATCTTACTTTCAGGTGAGGGAACTAAGAGGGGCTTGTCTGACATTTTATAGATTTCAAGCAGTCCATCTACGGTGTGGTCGTGGGATTTTGTGGGGCATGCTCAAAAAGCAGAAATTTCCAAGGCAAGAGGGAACGGCTCTTTAGTGGTAGATTCCCTATGCCTGCATTAAAAGCTTGGAGAAATTCTAGAGACATTAGAAGGTTTTGAAAATCTTCAACTCAACAAAAGGACTGGGTTCTGTCTGCCCACACTTGTCCAAGACAACAAGCTTGAGTCTCTCTCCTCTGGGTTTTACGAGGGAATCTGACAATTTCAAATAACTGATAAGAAATAAATACACACACACACAAATAAATAAACACACATATGCATATGAATGAAATGAAAACAGCAAGGGAAATCCGAGAGGGAGGAGGGTCTGCAGGGAAGGGGGGGGGGACAACAGAGAGTAGAAGGATATATGTGTCATGAAAGCAGAAGGGTGGGCTACTGAGGGGGGGCAGCAGCAAAGTTGGGGGGATGAGAGAGAGAGCAGAGGGGGAATGGGTAAGAAGATGTAATGATGTGTATGTATGAGTACGTCACAACGGAACCCATTTCTTTGTTAAAGAGAAAGTTAATTTTTAAGTGATTTTTTTTTTTTTTAAAAGCAGGGTTTCTCTGCATAATCCAAGCTGACGTTGAACCTGTAATCTTCCTGCCCTGATGTCTGAGTGAGGTGGATTACAGGCATGTGCCCCATGGCCTCTCAGTGATAGGAAATCTACTGTGCAGCCCCTTCCCCAACACTGAAGCTGACCTGCTGGCCCCTCGATGCCAATGCCCATTTCATTGGTACCAGCTGGCCATGCCGCCACTGCTGCAGCCGAGTGTGGGGATGAGGGGCGGGTGCTGGCACGGCCCTCCAGATGCTCTGGGTTTCTCTCCTAAGACTCGTTCTCATGCCCAAAGCAGTCTCGTGGCTCAACCCATGGGGCCATGGGGCTCTGGTTCCAGTTTCTTTTTTCTCGGCCTTCAGGACTTCCCAGCTCTGGTCTCTTGGGGTTCCTGTGTATGTAGCCTGGGAATATAGAGTAGGGAGAGGGCTGGGGGAGGGAGAGCTGAGTGGGGGTGGGTGGTAATATTTTCCAGCTCTTTCTCTAAAGTGTCTGCCTTCCCTTCATGGACACGGAAGTGAGCCAGCCGCTGCCTGTGCTGCAAGATTGGCTACCGCTTACATCATCTGGGCAGCCAGACTGGGGAGAGAATGGGGGAGGTGGGGAAGAAACTGAGCAGGGATTAATCCGTCCCCGAGTGAATTGGTGGACAAAGGCAGCGGTGATCAGGTAACTTTTTTCCCAAGCCCATGTCTTGGGGAGATGGAGGAGAGCCAGGGAGTGGCATTAATACACGCATGGGGTAGTTCTTACTTGCTTCACCCTTTGCCAATGTCTGAGGTCCATGGCATGCCACGCTATTCAGCTCTATTCTGTGAGCGTGAGTTCAGATTATATCATGACATATATCTTGAGTGACATCAAGTGGTCCAACATTCGTGGCTCTCTTGGTAGGAGAGAGATGCTGTATAGAGTAGGTTCTGCATGAGGAACCTCCCCCACAGTTGGAGACGGGTGACAACACTCCTTTGTCACTGCCCGGTCATCTGAAGACCAGTATTAAGGCCCGTGGAGTTGGACAGGGCATCTCTGATCTTGGCTACGGGGGCTTATGTGTTTATGGGCTGGGTGGTGGGTCACTTGGCTAGATAATGATAGTCTGGACTCAGTTATCCATTCTACCCCACATACACTTGCTATCTTCCCACAGGAGGACTTGGGTCTGTCCATGTGACAGGGTTAGGGTTCCAAGAAGGTGAAAGGCACTGTTGCATTGGATTCCACTCTATTGCTCAAGAAAATGACAAAAATAGCCTGGATTCAGGAGATGGGAGAAGCTGCTCCATGTCGTGTGTGTGTGTGTGTGTGTGTGTGTGTGTGTGTACATCCATGGAGGTCAGAAATTAACTTTAGGTGTCTTCTTCAATCATTCCTCACTTTCTTTTTTGGGGGGGACAAAGTCTCTTAATAAACTTGAATCTCAATAATTCAGCTAGCTTGGCTGTCGAGGAAGCCCCAGGGAGCCTCCTGTTTCTGCCTCCACTGCACATATCCCCATGCTTGGCTTTGTGCATGGGTGCTGGAGATCAGACTCAGGTCCTTACGTTAATGAGGTAAGCGCTTTCCTGGGTGAGCTGCTCAGTGGCTCCACAACTGTGTGCCGTCAGTGCTGGGGTCTACACCAGGAGGCGAAGAAATCTCCGGTCGGCCTGACCCAGCTTTTTATCGGTCTGCAGCACTCTCCTCCTGTCTTTTCCTTTTGAGTTCCTTCCCCACATCTCTCTTTCCCACTGTGATTTCTGAAGGATATGGATCTATGATAGTCAAAAAGGAAACTGTAAGTAGCACTGGCCATTATTCCGTTGCTAATGGAAAACGATCCATCTCTCCCTCTTACTTCGTGGTGGGCCCCAGTGACTATACCATCCTTCATCTGTGGACTCCACATGCCTGCTCAATATTGGGCACAGGGTGAGTGGTTAGTAACTTGCTGCAATTATTGTACCTAGATCTCAGAAGAAACTGTAGGTTGAATGGGTTCCATTCTGCATCATCTTGGTGAGGTGGCATAGAGCTCAGAGGACAGGCCCTGGACTAGAGAGATGTATTAAAAGGACCCCTCATTTCTGAGCTCGTCATCTCAGAATTAAGTCATTGGGCAGGACCTCAAGGGTGGCTTCGACTCAAATTCATTGCAGCCACTGCCTTTTGTGGTCCTAGGTGATGTGTTTTGTTTTCTCTGTAATCCACAATGAAGTAGATAGAATGAGGCGTCTCCTTTCCTTGTGGGAGACTTAGAAAAAGAATAAACAATGATCAACAAACCAATGGAAATAAACAAACAACAATTACTAGTCTATCAAATGATACTAAATGATTTAATTATAAATCAGGAAAAAAGATGGAAAGGTTGGGGAGGTGGAAGATATAGAAACCATGCAGAGGTCAAAGGGATGAGCTTTTATTAATGGGGAAAGACAAGCCTACTCTGTTCCTTCCCTCTGCTCAACAAATTTTGTTTCTTTCTTTCAGGAAATTCAAGAGGGAGGGCTCTGGCCAATGGCTCTTTTACCTGCAGATGCTACAATTCCTCTGATGCCTGGTTCTTTTTGTTTGCTTGCTTGTTTGTTTGTTTGTTTGTTTTTGAGACAGTGTTTCTCTTTGGAGTCCTGACTGTTCTAGAAGGCTCTATGTAGGCCAGGCGGGCCTCAAATCTAAGGAGATCCACTTGCTGAATGCTGGGATTAAAGGCATGTACCACCATGCCTGGCCTGTCTGAGTCATCTGTATCTGCACTGTAAGGACATCCACAGCAGAACCCAGGATGCCAAGGTACAAAACCTAACTTCATTTGGTCATCAACCAAGTTCTTCTGAAGCTGTGAGATGGGCATCTGACGGCTAGAAGGGCCCTTCCTCTGTGTCCTGACTCAAATGTCCCAGTGAACAAGGACGTCTCGGGAATGTGTGGAGAATCCAGGCTTTGTAGCGGCTTGTATATGGCGATGTCATGGATGTATGCGTCCGCATGCTTACTGTGCATTTACATGCAACATTGTGCCATGAACTTGGCTGTACTTCCGCTATGCGGGAGAACGGATTTGGCCTTGGCAGGGAGTAGGTGTACGTGTGGACTTGAGTCACAGCAGGCTCAGAACTGGGCTCAAGCATCTGAAGGCCTGTCACCTGCAAGGCTCATTATAGAAGAGACCAGGTGCTTGGAGTGTGCTCAAAGCAATACCGACTGCACTGTCATGAGTTTGAAAAATATTCCTGTGAGAGATATAAATAAAGACACCGAGCCCAGAGCCAGGGTTTTCGAAAGCCATCCTTAAATGCAGGGTGATTTACGGTCCCTGCTGTCTCTTCCTGTGGGTGACTCAGCTCTCTAGTCCAGTAGGCCCAGCCTGATCCAGTAACCTTCAGGCTTGGCTGAAAGGGTAGAGCTGAAGCTGGTCTCAAGGACCCCAATAATCCAACTACCCAGCTACTGAGTAAGGCTTTTCTGCCCTGTTTCCTTTGGAGGAAACTCTAGCTGAGACATGGATGAACAGACCCCATACCAAGAGTCAGGGACACAGACATTCCCAACTTGTTGACCCCCAGAAGCCTGTTACATGCCTTTGGGACCATGAAGAATTCTCCACTCCTTGGATGGGGTAGCTCAAATCCCGTTCCTTCTCTTCTCCAGTGTCCTGCAGCCATAGCCCTCAACCTTGGGAATGGCAGCCTCAGGACAAAATCCTGCCACAGCTACAGCTTTTCTCACACCCAGGTGCTTGGCCAATAGGAAATGTAGAAATGAAAATCATTTTCATTTTGGCATAAGAAATGCCAAATTACCCGATGTCTGGAGAGATGGCTCAGTGATTAAAAGCGCTAGCCACTCTTCCAGAGAACCCAGGTTTGATTCCCAGAGGACTACAACAGTCTGTAACTCCAGTTCTGGGGGTTCTGACTCCCTCCTCTGGCCCCCAAGGGTAGCAGTCATGAATGTGACACATAGAATACATGCAGGAAAAACAACCATCCACATAAAATAAATAATTTTAAAAGATCTCCCAAGTCTAGTGCCTCAAATGGCTGAATAGAGGGGCAGAGGGCAATAGGCTTAAGCCTGGTAATAAAGGTGTCATGGGGGGCGGTGAGCAAGAAGTCGAGCTAGATACTGGATTCTCTCGACACCACCCTTGCATGCCTGCACCTACTTTCTCCCACTATGTCCTTAGCAGACTCTCCAGCCATCTGAAGAGACAGGTGAGGTTTCAGAGGGGGCATGGAAAGACCAAACAGGGTTTTGTTTTCCCATTTACATAGTTTCTTCTTTAAGACTTCCAGGGGTGTGCAGAGAGCTGGATAGGCTGTAATGTTTCTTAGCCACACACCTTCCCCCAACTTGGAACTCACTGGTGTTTTTGTGCCAAGGCCCATACACCTGGCTGTCCAAGCACAGAGGAAAAAAAATCCATCATCCGGGATTGTTTTAAAAATAGTGTAACTCTTTGATGAAATGGCTAAACAGCCCTGAATCAAACTTTCTTTGCTCTAGCCTCTGATTTGTATACTGACCTAATTTTAGTACAAGCTCTAAATACAATAGTTATGTAATGATTGGTGAATAGATAAACAATTCCTTAAATTGGTAATGAGGTGTCTTCATTCAACATGCATTGATTAAGCCAAGGTGTGTGTGTGGTGTAGATATGCATGCTCCTATAAATGTGTGTCCTCCAAAGCCTTTTTCTGCAATAACACTTTATGATGCTGTGACCCATATCTTGGGTACATGTTGTCATATGTTGATAGTAATACACACACACAGACACACAGACACACACAGATACACACACACACACACACACACACACACACACACGCGCGCGCGCGCGCGCCCCCCTCCCCACTGTACTCCAAACCTACAGAAACCAACTTTGTAAATAACAGGAAGCAAAATGTCTCGGTCATTGCCTACCTCAAACCATGGCATTTCTGCCTGCTCTGGTTCTGAAGTGGTTCTCAACTTGTGAGTTGTTACTTTCTTGCGGATGTGTGTGTGTGTGTGTGTGTGTGTGTGTGTGTGTGTGTGTAACACATCAGATATCCTGCATATCAGATACTTATGTTATGATTCATAACAGTAGCAAATTACAGTTACTAAGTAGCAACGAAATAATTTTATAGTTGGGGGTCACCACCACATGAGGAACTGTATTAGAGGGACACAACATTAGGAAGACTCAGAACCACTGCTCTAGACACTGGCCCAGGCTTGGGAAGTTTCTATTCTCTGCTGTTTCCTTCTGATTTTGTTTTGTTTGGTTTGGTTTGGTTTTTCGAGACAGGGTTTCTCTGTGTAGCTTTGGAGCCTATCCTGGAACTCGCTCTGTAGACCAAGCTGGCCCCAAACTCACAGAGATCCTCCTGGCTCTAACTCCCGAGTGCTGGAATTAAAGGCATGCACCACTGCCGCCCGGCTCCTTCTGATCTTTATAGTCCCAGGAGATTGGGGTATCTTCCATCTTATGTTCTGAAACATTCCTAATCAACTATGTCCTTTCTGAGTGATCAAAATAAGACAGACTGTAATCTTTTGGCAGGTGTGGACTGACAGCTTCTGCGGAGTGGTTAGCTTTAGAGACCCCTGTATGTTATGGAAGGAGACCAGTAGAGATGAAAAGATTTGCAAGTTTGCATAGGTACCAAATAGCCTTGCTGCCATCCCTCATCTCTCACTGATGGCGAGTAACTGCTACCTAAGAGATGCAGACAAAACCCCACAAGCCTGTCAGTCAGTGGTGCTGAGGCTGGGACAAGCTGATCTTTCTGCATACTGGTCTCTGACTATTTGATTCTTCTTTTTGAAATCCACACACTGTGTCAGAATTCATAGACCTGGTTGCCTGTGCCTAATGCCATCAACTCTCTGAAGTCCTCAGCCACTAGGCAGAAGATTCCCAGATGCACCAGCCCTCCGTTTGCTTTCAAAGATGCAGGAAGGTTGTTTGGTAGACGTCCAGCCCTGGAGTTCTGTTTTCCCTTCCTGATTGAGACAGGTCCCTTCTGTCGGGCTGCAAAGTTAATCATGGGCACCCTCATCCCACTGTGCATGCTTACCCCATCACACAGCTCATTCCAGAACCTGAAGGATACAGGACACTGCTTGGGGTACCACAGGGTCTCCCACAGCCCCAAAGACGCAAAACTTCAATCCCGCTGGTTAGCGCTGGAAGGAAGGCAGGTACACACGAGTATTCTGTTGCTCAAACAAAAAGGACTGTATGCACGCGCATGGAAGACTGATGGCCTCTGGCCAACACGACATAATTGTGACCTGAAAGACTTGTAAGATGGCCTGCTCACGTGTACCCCAGCCTAGGCTGAGGTCACGATACACATGACGAGCCTGGGAAAAGAAGTCTGCAGTAAGAAAATTGAAATTAGTGGGGAACAAGAGAAGGAGAGGCCAAGAGGGGAAAGCGCGTGCGCGGGCGAGAGAACAAATATTTCCATCTCTCAGACCCCCCCCCTCCCCCACAACTTCCCTAAGTCAGAAGAGCCCGGGACAGCGTGGGACAGCCCGCCCGGGACAGCTGCCTCTGCACTGCTCCTGCCCTGTAACTAGAGCTGGTGCTTGCCGAAGCTTCCTGACAGCTGCGGAGATAGGAGGCTTTAGCCTCTAAAGATTGGATGACCTGTGTTGGCGCCCATCTGGGGTGGGGGTGGGGCAGCTGAGCCCATAAATTTCTCAAGCCAGTGGATGGGAGTGGGAACAGAAAAAAAAAAAAAAAAAAAAAAAGAAGTCAGGTGCCAGCCACTGCTCATGGCAGCAGATTTGGAGAGCCCTCTAATACACCTGCGTGTGTGCCCACTGATCTTCCGTTCTGAGTGGGTTGCTTCATAAAGGTCAAGGGAGATAAGAAGAGTTCTATGTGTTTCCTTAGACCGCTTCTCCTCAACCCTTTGCCTCTGTCAGCACAGAAAACAGAAGAAACACATGGTGAGGGGCGGGGTCAGGCTGGGGTCTTCATCCTGTGGCCCACCCACTTTTCTGCTACCCAGGGCATTGCCCGTTACGTCTGCCCTGGGCCTCCCCTCCAGGGATATCCTTGTCTCTCTTCCCAGCTGCGTTTCCATGGACCTAGGAGGCAGGGTCAGGGACTTCATCCCCTGTCTACCCCAAGAGGCCAGGATACAACTCTCCCAGCCTGACTGCTGATTCTTCCACATGGGCTCATGCCACAGGTTCTCCCACACCCCAAAACACACCATCTGGGGACCCCACTCTGAACCCCATATTCTGGTCCATCTAAGTCTCTCTCCATCCTTCCCTTCCTTCCTTCTGGTACTGGAGATCGAACCTGGGGCCTCAAACATGTTAAGCAAATACTTAACTGAGTACCACTGTGCTGTGGGATAATGCCCTTGTACACTGGTTTAATAGAACACTGATTGGCCAGTAGCCAGGTAGGAAGTATAGGCGGGATAAGCAAATGAGGAAAATTCTGGGAAGAGGAAGGCTGAGTTGGGAGTTGCCAGCCAGACATAGAGGAAGCAAGATGTGAAGGCAGAACTGAGAAAATGTACCAAGTCACATGGCTAAACATAGATAAGATTTATGGGTTAATTTAAGTGTAAGAGCTAGTCAGTAATAAGCCTGAGCTAATGGCCAGTCAGTTGTAATTAATATTAAGCCTCTGTGTGATTATTTTATAAAAAGCTACAGGACTGTGGGTGAGAGATTTGTCCCGACCGCTGGCCGGGTGGGACACTGGAAAACCAGCTACACCACTGAGCTGAATTTTCAGCCCTTTTTTTTTCTTTAGGATCAAGGTAAGATATCCTCACAAATTGCCAAGCCACCAAGTTGCCCAGGCTGGCTTTCAACTCTCTCTACTGCTCAGGCAGCCATGAACTTACTGTCCTCCTGCCTCAGCCACGGAGTGAAGTATAGGTGTGCACCACTGGACCCAGCTACTTCCTTTTTTCTCTCTCTGATGACGTTCCATTCGGTGGCTGCCTCTGCCTGCGCTCTGGTGTGTGGAGATACATTATGTCCTGGTTTGCAGTGTTCACACCTCTCATGAGATTTGCACGCGGTTAGACTGTTCTAGTTGGTGTCCCGCTCTCCGCCACTTTGGCACGGAGGAGGGGGGACTTAGCTCAGGCTGGTGCCAGTCCCTGAGTACTCAGGCTGCCTGCCAAACAACTAAGACTGTCCCTGCCTGTCCCCTTTCTAATGGCATGGCAGCCTTGACAGAATTGGAGACAGAGATCATAGAACTTGGCTGAGTCTGCTCAGCAGCTGCCCCAGATGGACGACAGAATATGGAGACAAACAACAAAACGGGAAGTATTGACAATTAAGAGATCTGAGTTCAAGACTGTGCATGGCCGCTGAGGAGATGTGGGGCCCCAGGCAGTTTTCTCATCACTTAAAATGGGAAGGGTGAAAGAGTCATGGCCCTGGAGGTGGATTCTAGCATATGGTCACAACAGGGAGGAAGATGGGTGGTACATTATTTTGTAGATTCGTGGTGAGTGTCAGCCACAAGAGGGGAAGGGGAAAGGGAGAACTTCCTGGATCTCCACTTTTCCAAGTTCGGAAAACGGAAGCTAATAAGACATCGTGTGTGTTCTGGTTCCAAGTCTGTGTCTCATTTTTGCTTGTTCCCCGCTGATGAGGATTCATTTTCTTTCTCTTCTCCTTGATCAGAGTTTCAGGGAGCACCTAGCCTATCTCCCGACGCAGACTCATTTTCCGAGGTGTTGGTTTGTGCTCCATGTGACTGCTCCCATGTTCTCCTCATGCTGTGCTCCAGTCCTATGCTAACCTTCTACCCTAGCCACAGTTTCCAATTTCCTGGTGTCTATCACATGGGAGCCTTCGCCCCATTACTCCTGTCCCTGCCCATGATAAGTCACTTCTAAGACTGTCACTGTCCCAGAGTGGCCTGAATGGGTCACTGAACCCTTCTAGGGTTTCAGCCTCCTCCTTTGTAAGGAGTACATCTGGCTTTTTGGGATGTGGTAAGGGGAGTATTTATCCCTTACTGTAAAAAGGAACTGCGGTTCTGCTGTTTTTGTTCCTTACCAGTCTTGGGAGCAATCAATCTCCATTCTGTTTCTCAGTCCGTTTCTCCCTCAAGCAAAGTGTGGCTTTAGGGTGGGATACTCTTCCCAGTTCCCATTTTCTCACCAAAGTCAAACCTGTTACCTCCTGTCCTACCTGTTCAGATCATCCCTGCTTTCTTAAATGTGGGAGAAGCTATACAGACCTCAGAGCTGCACACCATCCTGCTGTCACATACCTGACGGGTAACTTTCCTGTTGGGGCCACAACTAGGAGTTCTGTTGGGTGTTTGCCTTATAGTTGACCTTTGTGTGTGTACATGTATGTGTGTATGCATCTGTATATGCTTAGACATTTGTGTGTATGTGTGTGTGTGTGTGTGTGTGTGTGTGTGTATGTGTGTGTGTGTCTATGGAGGTCAGAGGACAGCCTTGGATGTCCTCTCTCAAGCACTTCAATACCTTAAAAAATTTGTTTTGAGACAGGGTTTCTAACTGGCCTGGAGCTTACCAAGTAGGGTAGCTGTTGGACCAGCGAGTCCAGGGATATGACTATCTCTACCTCCTCAATGCTGGGATTACAAGTGCATAATACCATACCTGGCTTTTAAAAATGTAGGTTCTGGGAATTGAACTCAGGTCCTTTTGCTTGCAAGACAAGTCCTTTACCAAGTGAGCTATCACTCTAGCCAGACTTGAAATACAAAACAAATCCCCCACCACATGCATTTATATATTAACTGAAGGGCTGCTCATAATTAAGCAAACACTTTGAAATAGTTGCATGTGTGACACATGCTTGTCATGAAAATAATTGAACACAGCAGTGTCACGCACGAGGAAAGGCCGAGGTGGTGTGCGGATGTGCTCACTGATTGGCGATCACTCCTCACAGGTGTTACTGCCCGTGGCGATGGTGGGATGATGCGATGCTCATTCATAGCTTTCACTGGTGTAGTACACGGTTCACAATACAAGCCGTTACTTCCCCCCTCCTTTTGTCGTCTTTTTTTCCCTTCCTGTTCCTGGTGCCGGACCGACGTACCCTCAGGAAAGCTGTGGACAGCCTGAGTATCTCTGCTGTAAGTTGCGGTTTCCTCAAATGCCTCCCTCAGTTCGGAAGAGAGCTGTGATTCCTGAGTGTTCTGTTCTGAAGATGCAGCTTTGGCTGTCAGAGGGGCCCATCACCATCTGGTTTGGCCATTGAACTTTCTTTCTTTCTTTCTTTCTTTCTTTCTTTCTTTCTTTCTTTCTTTCTTTCTTTCTTTCTTTCTTTCTT
>CABHPQ010171085.1:0-41155 GCA_902168405.1 Peromyscus aztecus
TCTTATTAAATAAGAAACACAGAGCCGAGGTAAAGATAAAAGCCCAAGAGGTCAGAGCTAGGAGCTTACCCGCGTGCTGCTGGCTAGCTTCTTCCGCCAAGATACCTCTCAGGAAAGGAACTACTTCCTGTGCGTTCGTCCTTAAATAGAGTTCTGTTCTGCCTTCTCATTGGTCGTAAACCCAACTACGTGACTGCCTCGTCACAGCCTGTCTGTACAGACTTCCAAGGTCTTCTATGGTTGGTATTGAGATTAAGGGCGTGTGTCTCCAATTCTGGCTGTATCCTTGAACACACAGAGATCTACCTAGTTCTGCTTACCAAGTACTGGGATTAAAGGCATGCACCACCACCGCCCTGGCTTTCCCTATGGTTTGCTAATAGCTCTGACCTCTAGGCAACTTTATTTATTAACATACAAATAAAATCACATTTCAGTACAAATAGAATACCACTATAGAGAAACAAACCCTTTCTTCCCCAAGTTGACTTTGGCCATGGTGTTTTATCACAGCAACAGAAACCTAACTAAAACACTGGTTAGAACTGAATGTTTCTTAATGAATAAAATGGAAGTCCTGTATTTGAAACATTTAACAGCTAAAATCAGACAATCAGTAGACATAGATTTTTGTTGGTGTGATAAAGTTCCATGAGTAAAAAAAACTTGGGGGAGGAAAGGGTTTATTTGGCTTATACATTCCAATCACAGTCCATCACTGAAAGGAGCCAAGGCAGGAACTCAAGGTAGAAACCTGGAGGCAGGAACCAAAGCAGAAACTGTGGAGGAACGCTGCTTTCTGGATTATTCCTAATGTCTTGTTCAGCTTGTTCTCTACCATTGAGGACTGTCTGCTCAGAAGTGGCAGTACCCACAGTGGGCTTAGCCACCTCCTTCCTTCATCAATAACCAATAAAGAAAATATCCTACAGACTTGCCAACAGGCATTTGTTCCAAGGGAGGCATTTTCTCAATTGAGGTTCCCTCTTCCCTCTCTCCCTCTTTCCAGATGGCTTTGGCCTATGACAAATTGGCAAACACACACACACACACACACACACACACACACACACACACACACACTACTAACCAGCAGCAAATCCTTAGTAACAAATTAAATCTGGACCATGTTCATGCACATGCCACACACATACACAAACACATCTGCACATACTTGTATGTGCATACTTATATATGAGCACACAATCACATACACAAAGAAAAGCTGAAATTTTTATCAAAACTACAGAAGAAAATGAGAGGCAAGAGACTATGAGACAAAATATTAAGATTTAGCATACAAGTAACTGAAAGAAATGAGGAAAGAGAAGGCAGGGATTAGGGGAATAATTAAAGAGATAATGCCCAATGATACAAGAAAGTAATAAAAAAAGAAAAAGAAAAAGAAAGTAATCAGCTAAGCTTACAGCATAAACTGTTCTAAAAACAGATACTAACAATTGATTTTTTAAAAAATAAGTCACACTGACAAGCAGTTATCTACACCTCATCCCCAAAAAAGACTAAAAGTTGAAGCAAAATGAAATTAGAGACATTAAAGGACATTATAGGAATGGAAAGAACACACATATAGAAAATGCACACCGCTGTGAGAAAGAACAGTGGGGCTGGAGAGACGACTCAGCTGTTAAGAGCACTATCTTGCAGAGGACCAGGTTAGATTCCCACCTAACACATGGCGGCTTACAACCATCTGTAACTCCGGTTCTAGGGGACCTGGAGTCCTCTGCTGGCTTCTGTGGGCACTTTCATACACCCAAGCCTACATACACACATAAAATAAATATTTTATTTTAAAGAAAAAAAAAAGAGCAATGAACAAAAACTGTAGGATCATCTCTGTGGATGCAGAAGGAACTACCAGCAAAATCCAACCACCTTTCACAATAAATATGCTCAACACATCAAGAAGAGAAAAACATTGAACCTTGGCACAAATGAGATCACATGTGGCAAGCCCAAAGAATGCCAGTAAAAAATGCAGAGGTAAGTTTTTTTAAGTATTAGCTCCACAAATACCATAAATATTTAGGTGGCACATATACAAAAATGAGCTCAATGTAGCCATGTCATACCACACACTTCAAACTATACTTTCACCAACTAAAATTTTGCAAAGAATGGATAATTTCATATTTAATCTTATATTTTATTTTAACTAAAATATAAGCCAAGGAAAATGGAAAAGATAAAATCCAAAGATAAATTTAAATGTCAGGAGGAAATTGTTCTCAACTGTTTGCCAGGCTGGTGGTCTCCCCACTGAGCAGTATCCACAGCACCAAGGCCAGAGCATGGCCTCCTCCTGGGGAACCGAACCCTTGTCCCCTTCATGACAGGCTACTCACCACTAACAGTGATCAGCCATTAACCAGACTTATTAAAGAATGAAAGTAGGGGCCAGGGAAATAGCTCATGAGTGAAGTGCTTGCTGCATAGGTGTGAGGACTTGAGTTCAGATCCCCAGCAGCTGATGTGAAAAGCTGAGCATAGTAACATGTGTCTGTAAAGCCAGCACTGGGCGAGAGGGTATAGACACAAGAAGATCCCTGGGGCTCACTGCCACCAAGCCTAGCTGAAATGAGATGGTGAGCTCGGTGTTTAGGGAGAGACCGTGTCTCAAAACATAAGGTGGAGACTGATAGAGGAAGACACCATATGTGTACCTGTGGCCATCACACACATGTGCAAAGACACACACACACACACACACACACACACACACGCGTGCTTGCGTGTGCACACACACACACACACACGGGGCGGGGGATGAAGTTTGCTCCCATTTTAGAAATTGATGAAGCAATAGGAAATGGATTGACTGTCGCCTTAAAAACTGGAGGAAAGGGGGCTGGAGAGATGGCTCAGTGGTTAAGAGCACCGACTGCTCTTCCAGAGGTCCTGAGTTCAATTCCCAGCAACCACATGGTGGCTCACAACCACTTGTAATGGGATCTGGTGCCCTCTTCTGGCCTGCAGGGACACATGAAGGCAGAATACTGTATACATAATAAATAAATAAATAAATAAATAAATAAATAAATAAACCTTTAAAAAAAAACCTGGAGGAAAGTATGTATGTAATATAGACTCAAGGTGCTAGACAGCAAGTAGCTCCAAGGGGCACTTCCCAAGAGAGTAAAGCCAGTGAGATTCCTGCTAAAATACCTTGAAGTTACTTCCAGGAAGATTCCCGGGCCATGGTAC
Organism: Peromyscus aztecus; assembly: GCA_902168405.1. NCBI lineage: Eukaryota > Metazoa > Chordata > Mammalia > Rodentia > Cricetidae > Peromyscus > Peromyscus aztecus. The sequence goes on from CABHPQ010171085.1 coordinate 3,229, forward strand.
AGTGAAAGAGGTCTCAAACTGAGCTCAAAGAGACAAATTCAAGTGGCACACAGAAAGCTCTAGTGATCTGCAGAGGGTTCTCCTCAGTTCTTCAGCTGAGTGCTCTTATAAGTGCCATTTGTGCAGAGGAATCACCCAGTCAGGGAAAATACCAGGAAGATACTGTACATGAGCATTGTCAAAGGTGATTCTATTCTCCCTAGAGTCTCTGGCTTCACAGCACCAGGGAAGAAAAGCTTCCTGGTAGGAGGGTGGAGGACTGAGCTCACCACCCCACCCTGGACCTCCTGGGGTGTTTAACAAAGCTATGGGTGAGGATGTTGGAGTACTTACTTATAAATCCACTCCACGTGCTCCAGTAGGTAGAGGAATGCTTCAGTGTGTTAAGGACATATGTGAGAGATTTTTATGTTCTTTAACATTTCAGATGTATTTATTAACAGTTTAATTTTACATATTCACCCATTTTAATTGCCCCCTCACACATTTTAATGATACTGTCTCACTTTGGAAATATAACATCAGAGATAAATCTCCCAATCTTTTTCTCATTTTATTAGTGCTTCAAGGATTTCACACGATGTATTTTGATTATGTTCATCCCCTCCTGTGACCCCTCACAGGTCCACCCCCTTCCCTACCCACTCAACTTTGTCTCCTCTAAAAAAAATAATAATCAAGTACAGTTTGTGCTGTCCATATGCTCTCAGATGTGTGGCCTTCACAGGAGGTGGTGGACCTACAGGGGCCACACCCTTAAAGACAACTGACCTTCCCTCTCCCAGCAGCTATCAACTGCCAACGGCTCCTTAGCTAGGCATGGGACTTCATTCCCACTTTCCTTTTCATGCTGAGATTTTGTCTGGCTTGAGCTTGTGCATGGCATGTGCAAGCTGTCATAATCACTGTGTCTTCATATGTCCAACTGCCCTGCTGTGCCCAGAAGACACTGTTCCCATTCACTACCTCTCTCTATTACAAACTCCTCATCTTCCACAATGGTCCCCGAGCCTAGGAGTGGGGATGATATATAGTATTCTATAGTATTTTTTTTCTCTGCTCCTTGATCAGTTGTGGGTCTGCATTTTAAGTGTTATCTACTGCAAATAGAAGCATCTCCAATTAATGTTGACTGATGCACTAATCTATAGGGCTAAGGATAAGTCATTAACAGTCAATTTAATGCTACGTCCACTTAAGATAGTAACTATAACTATGTATGGTGTGTGTGTGTGTGTGTGTGTGTGTGTGTGTGTGTGTGTATGTGTGTGTGTGTGTGTGTGTGTGTGTGAGAGAGAGAGAGAGAGAGAGAGAGAGAAAAGAGAGAGAATATTTAACTGTGTAAAGATGTGTAACATTTGCTTATGCTGTGGAATACTATTTTACCTGTGTAAAGGTGTGTTACATTTGTTTCTGCTGCATTTGTTTAATGATGTAAGGATGTCTTACATTTGTTTATGCTGCATTTGTTTAATTATGAAAAGATGTGTTACTATTTCACCTTGCCTGCCTAAGGTACCTGCTTGGTCTAATCAAAACCTGAATGGCCAATAGCGAGGCAGAAGAGGAATAGATGGGGCTGGCAGGCAGAGAGAATAAATAAGAAGAGAAAGAAGGGAAGAAGGAGAAGAGAATGAGGAGAAAGAGAGGGACACACTTGGAACCAGAACCCAGGCAACTGTCAACCAGCCAGACAATGGAGGAAACAGGAAAGTAAGATATACAGAAAGAAAAGAAGGTAAAAAGCCCTGAGGCAAAACATAAATAAAGAGAAACAGATTAAAATATGAGCTAAGACTGAACATTCATACTTAATAAGAAGTCTCCCTGTCATGATTTGGGAGCTGGTTGGTAGCCCAAAAGAAAAAGCCTTGTACAGAGAGAGAATGTGCATGGGCATGTAAGGGCCACACACATAGTACACTTTACCGTCCATGTCGGAGACAGGTTGTTGCTCCCTGCAGTGTATGCTGGGTCATCAGACCCATGAGCTTCCTGACATTCTTCTGTAATCCCACTTCACTGTAAGAGTGCTAGAAATACAGCTGTATGCTACCATGTCAGGCTTAATTTAGGTTCTCGGCCTCCAAATTCAGGTCCGCACCTTTGTACAGCAAGCGCTTTACTTCACTAAGTCATCTCCTTATTCCAAGAAAATTTTTAAAAAATAAGTTGAACATCTCAAGTTGAAAACAGATAAAGCATAAATCTAACTAATCCATCAATAAAAACCAGGAGTCAGATATCGGAGTAAAACCTGAAAGATCAGGAAAGCAGAGGAGCAGCCACCAGTGACTTCCTTCCTCTTCCCTTCCTCCAGTCCAAAAGGGTAGAGAGCCTGTCTCCATCTCACCTTACCACTTCCTGTCTCTGCCTCGCCTTGTCACTTCCTGACTCCTCCCTGTACAGATCTTCAGACCTCTATGGTTAACTAGTGGCTAGCTCTGCCCTCTGATCTCTAGGCAAGCTTTTCAGAACACAAACAACATATCACATAACAGAAAACCACAATGTATGAGGAGGAAAACATGATTGAAGCTGGTTAGAATAAGGAAGAATAAAGATACTGTCCAGAATGAAATGGAAATAAAAAGATTGAAAAAACTAATCATTGAAGAGGGAGAAATTTCTAAAGGCAATAATATTGGAGTCTCAAAAGGAAGAAGGACAGGGATCAAGGACACAGTAGCTAAGACATTTCTAATCTGTGGGAAAATGTGAACCCAGACATAAAGTAAATTCAACTGTACACAAACATAAGAAATATGAACAAAGTACATTCTATACCTGTTTGAAAATGTTATGAAACCCATCATTTTTGCAATAAATACACACTAATAATAAGAGATAACCAGCCAAAGAAAAACACAATTTACAATCTAAAATGGAATCACAAGGAAAATTTTAGCAAAATACAAGATAATAAAGTTTCTTAAAACAATGACAAAGAGATATTCTTAAAACCAACTAAAGAATATAATACAATTCTGTATAGAAAAACAAACAGAATGATAACAGATATACAAAATTTCTGCCAAAAATGTAGCTTGTATGATTATCAGGAGATAGTAGGAAAATTTTAATAACAGAGAGAAAAACTGTTAGTTCTATACCCAGTAAAACTATCTTGAAAATTGAGTGTGAAATAAAAGCCTTTTAGACATGCAGAAATTGAGAATAATTCAATATCTGTTCTGCTAGAAGGAATAAGTTTCTGTCAAATAGCAAGTGAGATCCACACCAAAGAATAAGGATGGGCATGGTAAATGTTCCTTAAAGATAAAATGTATGCATGTCTTTCTCATTTTATAAATGTTTTAGAAGATAACTAATTGTTTAAACAAAGTAACTTATCTCAGAGTTTAGTGTTTTGAATGAGAATGGCTCCCATAGGCTCATATATTTGACAGCTGAATGCTTGGCCCTCAGTTGGTAGAACTGTTTCAGAAGGATTAGGAAGTGTGGCTTTGTTGGAAGAGGTATGTCACTAGGGGTGAGCTTTGAGGTTCCAAAAGCCCACACCAGAACCAGTCTCTTTCTCTCTCTCTCTCTCTCTGAGGATCAGGAGGTAAGCTCCCAGCTACTGCTCCAGCACCATGTCTATCTGTGTGCCACCATGCTCCCTGGCATAATGGCCATGGACTTACCCTCTGTAAATGTAAGCAAGACCCCTATTAAATGCTTTCATTTTTGAGCCACCTTGGTCATGCTGTATCTCATAGCAACAGAACAATAAGTAAGACACAGCGTTTACAACATACATAAAATATTATAGTAAAATGTATCGAACAACAGGTAAAAGGCTAGAAAAAAAGGAGAAATGGTCTAATGTTCTTTACCATATGAAATATAGGATAATAATGAAGGCAGACAGTGATAGGTTACAGACATACTGTCAATTCTAAGATGGTCATTAAAGTAGCAATGAAGAGTTATAGCTAATGAAGCAACCAAGGAGATGAAATTAACTCATAAAGTATATTTCATCATTATAAATACAGGCAGAGTGAAAGGACAAGAAAGAGAATATGGAATGAATAGAAATCAATTGTAAAGATGGTAAATTTGATCATCACTGTATTAATGATCATAGTAATTAAAATGGCCTAAATACTCCTACTAGAAGGCAGATATTTTTCAGAGAGGTTTTAGTAATAAATGACAGATTCAACCCCCCCACTACCACCACCACACTTTACATTTACAGTCACAAATGGAGCAAAAGTTAAATGAGCATATAAGAAGTTAGAAGGTAGTTTAAACTGAAGGAAAAGGCAACTGTTTTGAACTGGATAAACAGCATATTAGAATGTAGGGGCTACAACTAACGCAGAATCTAGGAGGAAATTTATAATGCCACGTACTGACACAGAAAAAAATGTTCAACACTAGTCATGCATGTTTTCACCACAAGAAAGTAGAAAAAAAAAGAGAATACATTATTCTGGGGGGGATAACGGGAGAAAATATGCAAAACTCAATGAGGTTAAAAACTGTAACCAAAGCTGGTTCTGTGAACCAAAACAGAACCAAACCTGGTTCCTTGAAGATATCAGTAAAAATCAATAAATCACTAAGTAATTTAGCTTAAGATTGTGGGAGGGAGAGTGACAGAGAGAATGAGGAAACAGGGGATGAGGGAGGGAGGGAAGGAGGGAAGGGGGGAGGGAGAGGGGGAGGGAGGGAGAGAAGGAGGGAGGGAATGGAAGGCAGCATCACAACAGAGCCAACAGCTACTGAAAGAACGATAGTTGGTAGTTAGGTAGCTTGGGGATGCCCTGTTCTCTAGTCCACAAGGAACTTAATGTTTTAAATTCCTAAACTTCACCATAATTACAGTGAATGAGAATTCCATAGCTCACAAGGGGCAGAGTGTACGCTCTATTTTTACTCTCATCAACATGGTTCTAGGTAACTGAGACAAATAAGAGCCTCAGGCATACCATTTCACAGTGGGTTTGGTGAGTCTCCAAGATGCAAAACCAATAGCTTGGGAAGGAAGTTGTTCTCTGCTAACTCACGTGGAAGTTCAGTTCTACCCTTTGGAAACAATTATCCAGGTGCTTTGTGAAGAGACATCTGATACGAGTGAAAAAACAACAACATGTCTACAAGTCCCCGGCTCCTTTGACTTTTTCATTCCAAGGCATGTGTGCCAAAGGTGAAGTTCAGCAACCCCTTCCTGTGTGCATATTTCTAGGAGCAAAAGATAGAGGTCATCTGTCATAACAATATAATAACCCAATGATGTATTCCAGTGTCAGCCCACAGGTCCTACTGGGAATCCTGCCTAACTTCAGGGTTTCTAGCTGGAAACTCTTCCCTCTGTCCTCACCTAGAAAATATTGGAAAACAGAGAAGTTAAAATAGCATTGCAATAGAGAAGGGCTGGAGAGATGGCTCAGTATCTAGGAGCACATACTGCTCTTGCAGAGGTCCCAAGTTCAGTTCCCAACACCCATGTTGGGAGGCTCACAAACACTTGTAACTCCAACTCTAGGGGATCTGATGCCCTTTTCTGGACTCCATGGGTACCCACATACATATGTGCATACACCCACACACAAATATATAAATAAAAATGAATCTTTTAAAATTAGCAATAGGGTTATACATCATATATGTTATGGTGAGCTTTAAGGAAAGCACTATGAGCATCCCTTTTTAACTCTCATTAGCTCAAATGATTCTCCTGCTGGATGCTCTAGCTGGTCACAGGGTCATCATTACAACCTCACAGCAGCCAGAGATTGACCTCTGTGTCATGCACAGAAGGATTCTCTCTGATAATAGCCAACTCTCTGAACGCCATGCATTCCAGACTGCCCAGAGGACAGGCAGGCAACAGCCTATTCCATCCTGTTTAAATAAAGATTTGCAAGGAAAATAAATTCATGGCAACACTCATTATTGATCATTCTCAAAACTGTCTGGAGAATTCCCCCAGAGGGGGCTTAAGAAAAAATTAAACATGGCTTTCCTGAGTCACTTCCTGCTGTTTTTCTACTTCATTGGTTTCTCTCCCACAATTGCCTGTGTTCCTACAGTCACATGACATTTTACTACGGCTGAGTTATTTCAGAAAACTTCTGGGGCATCTGTCACCAATTGGAGGTGAACAAGTGCAGGAATGATAATGTTAGTGATCCCTGTGATGAGATGCCCTTCGTGTCTTCTGCACTATCTCCTTTGTGCCTTCACTCATTTTAACCCACCCTAAATCTACTCCGTTCAAACCTACAAGCAGCCAATCCCATCTGTTTCCTCTCATTTGACCACTCCTGGCCAAAGCCTTTCTGTCAATTCCCCCAGCTGCCAGTCCCGTTTCTCTGATCTCACAGGTCCCCATCTCCCTTTCTGTGAATTAGAGATGAAAATATTTTTCCCAAGAACTAACCACACCTTTTTCTTTGCTCCTGAGATTGCCATCTTCTCCCAGCCTCAAGCATCATCCACCACACATAGCTAGAACTCACCTCTTTGGTGCAGGAGTCAGGATGTGAAACTTCCAATCTTGGTTTGTTTTTCCATGTCACTCCGGAGCCACTACTCCCCACAAAATCTGTTTCAGTTAATGGTTCAATAAACATTCCAGAAGCTTCTGTATACTCACATTTTGATACTTTGATTTTCTAGTGGTTCTGCCTAACATGTTTCAACCAGAAAATCCTGAATTCTATTCCACTGAGCAGCCAGGTTCATGTTTGTAAACCCAGCACTCAGGAAGCTGAGGCAGAAGGCTGGCAAGTTGCAGTCCAAATTGGGTTATGTAATAAGTGCCAGCTCAGTCTGGGCTGTATAGCAAGACCCTCTTTCAATAAATAAATAAGTAAATACCTAAACAAATAAACAAACAAACAGTAAGTAAATAAATAAAATTAGAAAATAATCCATTATTGAGTCTGTTTTATTTAAGGAAAGTACAGATAACTTGACAATCAGAAATATAAACACAGCATAGAGTATCAAATATGACAAAAGAAACTACATTACCCAGAGTTGTGTAAATATGCCTGATAAAGTCTGATAAACATTCCTGAACTTTTAAGTGCATTCATGAAGTACTGAAAATACTATACTAAGTCTTTTAAATGGTTAAAAAAATGGTCCAAGCCCAGTTTAACACGTCTAGTAAGAAGCATTTGCCTCATCCCCAACAGAGACACTCTTGGCAAGGCTGCTCATTGTCAGCGTTATGACTTGACCTTTGGCTGAAAGTTTATCCAAAGCAATGAGACAAGAGAAAGGTACACACAGATCCAAGTTCTGGAAAGGAGGCAATAAAGGTCATGACTTAGAAAGCTTGTGATTGCATACCTTAGAAGTTTATCTGGACATCAACAGAAGCAGAGAAGTGGTCGGACAGCAGACTAAAAATTAGTCTTTTTCCTGAAGTCAAACAATGGTCATTAGAGGATTTGACCACATGAGCACTGACAGACACATGCTTGCTGATGTCACTAGTGAGACCCACTTTCCGCATAACCTCCTGTGGTGTGCAAATGAATCCCACTGTGTATCTACATAGAGACTTAAAGCAGTACCTCTGCCCTCCTCTCCATTTAACATATTCCTGCCATGCTCCCTTGGAGAGGCAGGTCCATGCAGACCTCCTAACTTCCACCCCCAGCCATGTTTTATGTTTGCCTTTCCTGACCCATTCTGCACTCAAGGAAACAAAGACTGATAAGATAAGGGGCTCACCCAAGTCCACAGCTCCTGGGACTAGACCCCAGGCCCAATGTTGGCACACATTGGGCAGCTCTTTGCCCAGAGCATGCATTCACTGTAAGGAAAGCAAGTCTCCCTCAGGGCACACAGCTCCAGGACCCAGCCTTCTTCTCCCTGGTTCAAGTAGGAGCAAAATAGTTTCTTGCATCTCAGTGATGGTCATTAGAAATGTGCCAGTGAAAAGAATTGAATGCAGGATATCTGGACACCGCCTCCACCCTCACCTCACCTCTCATCCAGGCCTGCTGTTCAGTGTTGGAAGCAGGAAGGGGAACCTAATTTGGAAGAATCCTGCAGGCCCTTCTAACAAAGCTCCTCATTTAACCTGCACAGCCGCACCCTAGCATTATCTCCCAATAACCTTTGCTTGTAAAATCTCATGAATGTCTCTATAACCACAGACATTTAGCAAAGAAATTGTGGGCATGAATGGCATCCCCAGGAAATACTTACAGGGGCACTGTATCAGAGCCTGAAGTGCACCCAAAGAGACCAGTAGGAAGTGACAGATGTGAGCTTCCTCAAAAGTGACCCAGCTGTTAATGAATAAAGGCAAGCGATCTTGAACAAGTGGCCCCTGCATTCTGACAGCAACAGTTTAAAGAGCTACTAGGACTTGTGAAGGATCCAAAGCAGAGACTCTGAAAGAGAGAAAATGCCAGAACTTTCTACACTGGCCCTGTTCTTCCCCCAGGAAAGAGTCACATGTGAGCAGAGATGAATTCTCAAGCCTGCCTTAGTGTTGTAGAGCTTTTTATGTTTGCAGAAACCTACACACGATCTAGACATTCATGAGGAAGGAACGTGGCAAGGAAACATTAGTGAATTAATAGAAGAAAAGAGAACATCATGTAGCTCTTTAGAAAAAAATAAATATGGCCCTTTTATGGGACTGGATAAATACACAGCATGTAAAATGAAGTGAGGGGAATTGTGTTACATGTAAAATAACTCTGAGTAGACAGCTATGGATGGATCATCTATATCATCTTCTCATTACCCAACTCAGAGAACCTCCAGGGAGAGGAAGCAGAAGGATGTAAGGGCTGTGAAAAGATGCATGCATCATCAACACACTGTAGCTTTGATTATGCATAAGACCTACACAATAAAAAGCCAGTCATTCTCCTTTGGGTTTGTGGTCACTGGTCTGGTGCCCTTGTCCCAGTGGATGGCCACACAGCCTTGTACCACATGTGCGCAATATAGACCGAATTCATAATTAGTGGGTTACTAATAACAGTAAAAAGAAGGGGCCATAAAGTAGGCAGGACAGCATGGGGGAGGGGCTGGAGGTCATGGTGGGTAGATATATTCAAAATCCATTCTGTAGGTGTAAGAAATTTTCAAATACAATATTTTGAAAATGAAATACATATATACTCTTCATAAGAACAGAAGTCCCAGCAAGGAAGTATAAAAATCACTAATGATAATTATCATTGAGTATATTTTTTGCTTATTTTCTCTATTTCTTTTTTTTTCTTCTTAAAGTTTATAGAGTTGTTTCATATTTTTGTTCAGGCCTATGCATGGCCTATGAGCTTCCAGAACCTTTTGCCAATGTTGGGGCAGCAGATGCTGAACAGCAGTGGGTACAGGTGGAAACAGAAGGTGAGGAACATCTCTAAGCATCAGCTGGGATTCTCTTGGTCTCCCAGCTCCCACTCCCAGAGAGGCGAGGCTGGCTCGGGCCCCAACGGTGACGGTGGTGGGGAGGTGTGCGAAGCCGGGCGAGCTGTGCCAGCTCTCGCTAATCCTCTGCAGTATGGTTCGCTGCTAATTTGTCATGGCACATATTTGCCTTATGTCTAATTAGCATCAAATTGCAAACTGCTATTTGCTAACAATTTGTTACATCAATCTGCTTGAAAAATCTATAGTTTAGAATTGGATTGCAACTTATCCTGTCTATCAAAATGCTGGTTCACACATACACAAAATAACTTCCCCTTCCCGCCAAAACCATGGCAATGTTTGCAGTGGCACAAAAGGAGGCGGGCGAAGGGGTGGTGGTGTTTTGTGTTTTGCCAAAGGGAGAAGAATAACCATGAGGTGTCTCATTTGGAATGGTCTGGCTTTCTTTCCCACGGCTGTGGAAGATGGATGCCTGGGAGGGGGTTTGCACGCAGAGAAGACAGGCCAATTCTTCTTCAAACCCTTTCTGAGGAAGTCAAGACACACAAAAACCATTTGGAGAGCTTGCCCTCAGGTGCCAGAAATAGCATCCCAAGGTCAAGTTGTACAAACAGCAATAGGGATCTGTCAGACCCAGGCCTTGAAGAAAAAACTGAAAGATACTGCTTCACCAAGCATCTCACATGCATGAATCACCCTGTTTAACACCAGCAAGCATCCAAGGAATCAGGGACCAATCTTTTCCTCATTTACAGAGGTGAATCTGAGACTGGGGGGCGGGGGTTGCTTCAGGTCATGGGTACAGCCAGTGACAGAGCAGGGATTAAAGTCTAGCCAGTCATATTGCATTGAGAAATTCTAAGTATCAACAATACTTAGAATTTCTCAATGGAAAGAACAATGATTGTGTGAAATAAAATACTGCTAAAATGAATGAACAAATAAAGCGATGGACACCATGCTGGTGATAGCTTGGGTTTGAGCAACTGCTGACTGGCTGACCCCCAACATTTCCCTGTAGCTGCATACACTCCAGACACACTGGGGCCCTCAGTCTCCTCTCCTCCTGGCCTCCAAAGCCAACTCCCATTAGCACTAGAAAAAGACTAAGATAGCCACTCTGATTGGGCAGGGGTGGGGGCAGTTCCCATGCCACTCAAGAGAACCCCAAGGCAATACTGGGGCCAGGAGACCCTCCCCTTCCCTGTTTGTTGGGCAGAAAAGAAGAGAGCTTCCAGTTGAGGGAGGCTGGGGCTGAACTGCAGAGTGTGAGTGTAGGGGGGGTGACACACTCAGCCCAGCACGTGGCTGGATAAAATGGTCCAACAAGCTAAAACTCGCAAGTGGTTGAGGTACAATAGGTTGCCATACAGTGGGTGTCTCTTGGCTCACTTTAAATCCTAGATGACATTTTATTTCCAATCCCTTTATTTACTTTGTTTGTTTGTTTGTTTATTATTTATTCAGTACTGAGGATTCAGCCTAGCACCTTGAGCACTCAAGTGCTCTATCACCAAGCTTCATCCTTAGCTCACTTTTAAATGTTTTATTATCAGAAAGAGTTTCACTACACGGCCTAGGGTTGACTGTGAATTTACTGCATAGCTCAGGTCATCCTGGAGCCTATGATCCTCCTGCATCAGCCTCTGGAAGAGCTTGGGTCATACCTGCCTGACATCTTAAAAAATAATAACTGTCATTGTTTTTATTACAAATGTTAAAAATATACTTTCCCTTTGCAGCATCTTAGAATCCACAGAGTGGAGATGAAAGATTCTGGAAGAGAATCCCTGGACACCTGCTAGTTCCCTGCTACAATCAAGTTTGCTCAGCTCAGGAATCTCAAGTACAATCTCCCACCAACCCTATGGAAAGGGTTCTGGTTTCATTTTTGTTAGTGTAATAAAATATCCTAACAAAAGCAATGTAAAAGAAGAAAGAATTTATTTGGCTCACAATTCCAAGTTAAGGTTCATCATTTGGGGAAATCAAGGCAGGAACCCAAGCAGTTAGATCATCATACTGTATCTGCAGTCAAGAGCAAAGAAAAAATTAACACATCCTCGCTTGCTCTCAGCTAGCTTTCATCTCTCTAATACTCTTCAGAACTCACTGCCTAGGGAATGGTGCTGCCCACAGTGGGCTGAGTCTTCCTACATTAAGTAACCATTACAACAATCCTCTGCAGACATGTCTACAGGCCAAACAGATCCAGATAACTCCACATTAAGATTCTCTTCCTAAGTGATTCAAGGTGGTGTTATGCAAAAAATGAAAACCAACCATCATAGATTTGGCTTTAGGATTCCAAAGGCCATCAGTCTAAGGGTGCCCATGTCTCTTACACACATTTCCCATAATCTACTCCCATCTTTCTGCATACCTAAATCATCTCTAACTTACTTATAACACATAATTCAATGTGCATGCTATGTGAACCATTGCTATAGTGCATGGCTGATGGAATAATGACAAGAAAAGAAGCTGGACTTGTTAAGTATGGATGCAACTGAAGCTGACACAGTGTGTTTGCATCTAAGCTTGGTCGAATCAACAGGTAAGCAGCCCATGGATAGAGCAGGCCAACTGTGTCCACGTGATGTTTAAGAGAGATCTACAGAGCAAGGTCTGGTGAGCATCCAGTCCCTGGGAATGGACAAACAGAAAAGATGTTCTGTAGGAACAAATGCCTGAGCTGAGAAAGTATGTGGTATTGTCACGCTGATTCTGGCTTGTCACAGTGATTCCATTGTGCCCATTTCCTTGCAAAGGGTACAGTTTACTCCATCTTTACAGACAGAAAATAAATAAATCCATGTCTTTCCTTACCCATTCTGTAGAGGGTGTCTGGGCTGGGTCCATATCTTAGCTATTGTAAGGAGTGAAGTAGTAAGCATGGATGTGAGGGGAAAGGGGGGGATAATGGTGTGGTGGTTCAAATAAAAATGACCCCCACAGGCACATAGAGAGTGGCACTGTTAGGAGGTGTGGCATTGTTGGAGTAGGTGTGACCTTGTTGGAGGAAGTATGACACTGAGGGTGGACTTTGAGATTTCAGATGCTCAAGCCAGGCCCAGCGGCATTCTTTCTTACTGCTGTCTGCTGATCCAGATGTAGGACTCTCAGTTTCTTCTCCAGCACCATGTCTGCCTGCATGCTACCATGCATCTCAACCATGATGATAATGGACTAAACCTCTGAACTGTAAGCCAGGCTCAATTAAATGTGTTTCTTTATAAGAGTTACCATGGTCATGATGTCTCTTCACAGCAATAGAAACTCTAACTAAGATAAATGGGGATGAAAATAGCACAAATAGCATATGTACTCTCTCATCTATGGAACCTAGATTTATACACATGTGCACACACATACACATGCACACACACATGACATGCATACATAGCTGGACTGTTTGGAGAGGGGGAAGGAATCATTCAAGAGGGGGAAGAAGAGTGAATGGATGCTGAGGGCTGAATATGAGCAGAGTACACTGATGTACTCATCTGAAAATATCATAAAGAAACACATAATTTTGTATATTCAATTTTAAGTGCCTAAGCTGAGACATGATAAGGAGGAAGAGTGGATCCTTCTGGTTAAGAAGAGCAACTGCAGAGGTACAGGGATGAAGAGGCAGAGCCAGGTTATGGCCAAGGCCAAGGTTGAGCCCCAGTTTCTGCTCTCTGTTGCTGTTTGCATAAGCCCTCCCAACAAGCTAAGTGAAGGGTCTCCATCTGCCGAGAGCCTCTCTTACTGCTCTCACTAACGGGTGTTGTAACTTGCAGACACTTCTCCACTGAGCTCAACTAGAAGGGAGAGTCTGAGATGGCTGGCTTGGACACAGGAATCAGGCAGAGGAACTCATTCCCAGAATGACTCTTTTGCTTAATAAGACATTAAATGAGTGTTTTGCTCATGCAGAATTTTAAAAAAAAATACTAACATCTAAGTCTCTTACTTATGGTTTCCTATCTTTGGGCAAGAATGAAGCCAAACACTGCAAAAATCTGTAACTAGCACAAAAGTTTACTGAGGACGAAAACCAAAAGGTGGCCAAGAAAACCAAATGCAGCTGTGGTGGCTAATAATATCAACTGTCACCTTCACAGGCTCTAGTCATCGAGGAAACCAACGGTAGACATGGCTCGAAGGGGTTTCTGGATCTGGTTAATTGAGTGAAGGACAGTGTCATTCCTTGGGTTGAAGACCCAGACTGAATCAACAGGTTAAGTACCAGATTTCATCTCTCTGCTTCCTAAGGACACTGTGTGACCAGCTTCCTCATGCTCCAGGTGCCGTGACTCCCTGTAATGATGCACCGCACCCTCAGACTGTGAGGCAAAAGACACCCTTCCTCATCTCACTCATTTTTATCAGGGATTCTGTCACAGCAACAATAAAGGAATTAATAAACTAATACAGAGAATTTGATACCAAAAAAAGTCAAACTGTTGCTGTGACAAACCTGACCATGTGGTTCTTGGGCCTTTGAAACTGTTTTTAGGAAGAATTCAAAAGAGTTTGGGACTCTGGGCTAGAAAAGCTATAGGACTCTGCAAGCAGGGCTTATGGGGACTTTCCAGTGGGAGCTTGGGAGAACAGAATGCTGAGAAATACAAATAGCAGAGGCAAGATCGTGAGGTTTCAGAGGGAAACAAGGACTCTGCTAAGAACTGGGCAGGGGGCCTTGCATCATATCCTCGCAAAGTTCCATCGAATGAAACTGAATCCCAAAGTACTGCACTGACTTGTTTGGTGGAAGAAATCTAAAGATGGGAGAATATTCAGGCTGTGACATGGTTACCATTTACTGTTATCATCCAGGTCTACAGTGAGAGAGAGGGGAAAGACAGAATAAATGTGAAGTTCAGTGAGGAAAAAGTACAGGACTGAATTTAAAGTTACAGGCAAGGCAGATGGAAATGAAGCTGTGGTTGTTAAAGAGAAGCCATGTGCTCTGCTCTAGGATAATAAGAAAGGCTCCCTGAGTCAGATCCCACCCACAGAAGGCTTCAACTTCTGAAAACACAAATGTGTTTAAAAGGAGATAGCCTAAACTAAAGTGTTAGAGGCGTCCCACTCATAAATAGCTACCTAAGGAAGTACTTCAACAGTGCCTGCTTCAAATGCCCCCATAAGCCACTGAAACTGTGGTCCAGGGGGCCAAGGCTACATGTGGACCTTTTAACAGAACTTGGTAATGTAGTCCATGTGGTGCTGGTTTTGAAGACATGAAAGAAAAAGAGTGAGTGGGCCATAGACCCTACGTGCAGCAGGTTTGGATATGTGAAACTATGAAGACAAAGCTTAAGTATCAACAGAGACCATAGACATTGGAAAGGCCAAGACCATAGGGCATCCACCAAGGAACACGGTAGGCATGGGTAGAGCCCAGCCAATAAAGAGGCTACACATGTTACTGGCAGCAGAGATGGAGAAGCAGCACTAACAGGCTCTTTGGAGACCAGACAACTCCATCGTGAGCTCCAGATGCTGGACTGGGGCTGCAGAATGCTATTTTCACCCTACTGGGCTTCAGATTTCTTTTTGTATCATCGTTCCTTGATGTGCCCATCCCTCTTTGTGAGATTAAGAATGCTTACTATGACCCTTTGTATATGGAAGTTCACAGTTAATAGATTGCCTTGAGTCCCAAAGGAGACTTGAACTTTGGACTTTAAAACAGTGTAGGAACTGCTAAAGATTGTGGGACTTTTGAAGTTGGACTGAATGTGTTTTATATTACAAAATGATATTCGGCTGTGGGAAAAAGAGTGGAAGGTTGTGACTTAAAAGTGATATGCTTGAGTGACAGGTGGACAAAAAGGTGAACTTACGATGGTTGATATTAGTTGTCGATCTGACAAGATCTAGAATAATCTAGGGGGAAACTCTCTGGACATGCCTGTGAAGGAGTTGCTAGATAAGAATAGTTAGGAGAACCTACTCTAAATGTGGGCAGTTGGATTTCTGCTTTCTTGTTGGAGATATAGTGTGACTATCCGCCTAGTGTTCCTGCCACCATGATTGCCCCCCTCAACGAAGGACTACACCCTCAAATTATAGGCCAGATTAAACTCTTCCTGCCTTACATTTCTTTGGTCAAGTATAACAGTCACAGTAACAAGAAAGTAACTAACACCTCAATTAATCTCTTAGTCCACAAAGACACCCCTACAGACACCAAGATCAAGGGGTTCATGTAAATCCAAATATGCAGCTCAGGTAGTACCTTTTCCTGCTAAGTGTTGCTTCCACACCTCATCAAAGAAGTTTCTTTTTGCAGAAAGCAGAGGCCATTACATAAGCCATATATGGTTAAAATACAGGAAACAACTGGCTGTGCCCAGACCCAACTGGCACACAACATACACACACACACACACACACACACACACACACACACACACACACACAACTTGATCTACAATATAATCCCTGCACCTGAGGCTCAGGGAACATCAAGTAAGTGGATGAAAGAGTGTAAGAGCCAGAAGACAGGATATCTGCTGCAAAAGACTGTCCTCTATATATGACAGGAAATCTGCACCCATGGCATCTCAGCAGTAGCATCACCAAACCTGAGCAGTAACACCACCAGTAGACATGCCAGCCTGAATGCAGTAATTCTAACAAGAACCCCCACGTAGATGAAGAGCAGCAGGCAATTAACGGCTGCTGAGAGAGGGGGAATCAGTCTTCTCCAGGGATGATCACCTTCATAGGCTATCCAGTCCCAAGAGATCAACCCAAACACATATGAACAAAGCGAATGAACGAATGAATTCAGTAGGTTTATATGTAAGTCTGTATGTACAAAAATACATATATCCTGAATATGTATGGTAGCAATAATAATTAAAGAAAAAGAGGCCATGAATTTGAGAGGGAGTGGGTGGAAAGACACTGGAGGAGTTGGGGTGAATAAGGGGAGGGGGAAATGATGTAAATATATAGTACTCATACATGAGATTCTCAAACAAAATAGAAGCATATTTTAAATGGAGATCAATAAGGGAAGAAAAAAATGACTTTTCCATAAAGTTACATAGTGTGTACATGTGTATACCACCTACATATATCTTCCAATAGACTTTAAATCACCTCTAAATTACTCACACACATAATACACTATAGATGCTATTATGTACATCATTGTTATATTGTGCTATTTAAGTAATAGTGAAAAAGAAAATAGTCTATGCATATATAGTAGAGGAAATAATGATTTTTTAAATATTTTCTACCTTTGTTAGTGTCTTAGTCGGGGTTTCTATTGTTGTGATAAACACCACGACCAAAGCAACTTGGGAGGGAAGGGTTTATTTGGCTTACACTTCCATCATTGAAGGAAGTCAGGGCAGGAACTCAAACAGAACAGGAACCTGGAGGCAGGAGCTGATGGAGAGGGCATGAAGGGGTGCTGCCTACTAGCTTGCTCAGAGTGCTTTTTTATAGATCCCAGAACCTGCCCATGGATGGCACCACCCACAATGGGCTGGGTCCTCCCCCATTAGTCACTAAGACAATGCCCTACAGGTTTGCCTGCAGCCCAGTCTTATGGTGGTATCTCCTCAGTTGAGGTTCTCTCCTCTCAGATGCTACAGTTTGTGTCAAGTTGACATAAAACTAGCCAGCACCATCAGTAAAATCCACAAACACAAAACCCTCATATGGGTGGTGACAACTGTAATCTCTGCAAAGTGCTACTAGGTGGGAAAAGACTGGGCACCCTGAAAAACTGTCCTTGGGGACTGTGTTCATGTCCACTCACTGGGTCACGGAAACCATCACAGCATGGGCACACAAGCTAAGGATCTAGGGGCAAAGTCAGGGACCTCAACAAAGTCAGGGATGTCAGTTAGGTGAAGGGATATCCAGAGACTAGGCATAGGGGGTCTCCCTAGGACACCTGGATCACTCACACCTAGAGCCACTGTACAACAGCTAGTCTCTACCCAGCAGCGAGAGGATGACCCTCAACACAAAGCCATCATGCCCATCAGCCAAAGCCCAGACAATCCCTTTGTATCTAGTTTAAGTCTCAAGGAACAACACTCCTGAGAAGCCAGTAGCCCCATCCCTGACGGCATCTGTTGTATTCCCTCCACTGCTGACCCAAGAATGGGATGGAAGGGAGGATAGACTCTCTCGGCCTCCACATTCTGCTTCTGTGTGAGCAAAGACCCAGGGTTACAGTAGCTGAGTAGGTCTTTGCTCCAAATTGGGTTCTGGAAAGGAAACGAGAAGCTGTTGGAAGGCCTTCCATGAGGTCAGAGTGTGTGGGAGCCCACCCAGAATGTCTGCGGCCCCCACACACTGTTGCACTGTGTTGTGTCTGCCCCTCCCTCCTGCCTGCACAGAACACTTCAACCTTTTCAGGAACTCCGAGGCATCCCTAGGACCCACGCACAGCTCCTGTCAAAATGTCGAGCTGCTAACTATAAACTTTATTCTGATGTCTTGATTTTCGGGAATAATTACTCTGCACCTAAAATGTTAGCCTACTTACTGCTTGTGCAAAAAGATGACAATAAAATCAATGTTGCACAATTCCCAGATGTCCATCACAGCCTTTTGCAATGTTAATGGATCTTTGGACAGAAGGTGGTGTGAGTGGGTGCATGGCTCTGGCAAGGAAACAATCTTTCTCTCCTTAGCTTGCTAGACCCTGCCTGTCCAATATCTCCATTCTGAAGAGTTGGTTCGAGGGTCTGCAGAGATCACTCAGTGGTTTTAAGAGCAGTTGCTGCTCTTGCAGAGTCTGGATTCAATTCCTAGCACCTACCTAGAACCACATGGTGGTTCACAACCATCTGTGACTCTGATTCCAGGGGCTCCCAATGCCCTTTCCTGGGTTTTATGGGCACCAGGCAAATACATGGTACACATACAAACATGCAGACAAAATACTCATACACATAAAATAGAATAAAAATAAAAGAGGTTTTAAAATAAATAAAACAAAAAGCTGGTTGAAAGTGCCGGGTGGGAGACTGCAGAAATGGAGAGGGGGGGAGGAGCAAACCGGCAAGCACACACAGTCACAAACTGCAAGGGGGATGCCCATAAAGGAACTGATGGCACCAAACCATCCCCCTGGAGGTTGGAAGAGACTCTCAGAGAAGGGAGCAGACTTCCCAGGGCCGCACAGCAAATGAGTAGTAGTGAGGTTAACACTTGATCTTGTAATAGGCTGCTAGAGTTTTTGGCTTGGTCCCTGCTGTTTTTGAGCTTGAATAGCTTTAGCATTCCTCCTGGGAACACAGTGTGACCTTCAGGCCAGGAAAACAGGCTAAACAAGAAGCTGTCAACCTGAGGGAAGTGCCAAGGTCTTCTAGATTCAAACAAGTCTGGGGAGGTGTCCCGGCCATTCACACAGTAGGGAGTCATGGCGTGTGCTGGCAAATGTGGGTCTTAGAATTCTCACTTTGTTTGACTTTGTCCACCCACATTTCTGAAATGTCTTCCTCTAAGTTACTTGAGAGGGTAGGAAGGTGTATTGTCCCAGATGGGAAATTGGCTGTGACAAACCCAGCCTTAAATCGCTTCTGATCAGGCTGGCAGCAGACCCAATCACCCCAGCACTCAAAAGCTGAGGCAGGAGGATTGTGAGCTACAATTCTGTGTAGCTCTGTGCTATAGAGCAAGGCATGAAAAAAGAAAATGGATGGATTTGTTATTTTTCTGTTGCTGTGATGAAACACCATGACCAAAAGCAACTCAGGGAAGAGAGGATTTGTTTGGGGTTATGGTTCTAGAGGGATAAGAGTCATTCGTGGCGTGAAGGCATGGCAGCAGGAAAGGGAAGTTGAGAGCTCATATCTTGAAGATAGGCATTAAGCAGGGAGAGAAAACTGGAGCAAGAAGGGGCTTTTTATACTCAAAGCCTACCCCCAATGTTACACTTCCCCCAAAAAATGCTACACCTCCTAACCATGCCCCCAAACAGCACAACCAACTTTAGACCAAGTAGTCAAATGCCTGAGCCTGTGGGGGACATTTCTCATTCGAACCAATACAAAACAAAACAGTTACCAGCATCGCTGTGGGATGATGATGGCAATGGAGAGGTGAGTCCTGCAAGAGTGGCATGGGAAGGGCTCCATAGACCAAGCCAAGGAGGGCAAGAAGCAAGGTGAGAAATGAGGAAATTATTCTCCACTGTGTCCTTTCCAGAGCCACCACACAAGCCAGAACACTTCAGTGTCTCCCAGTCTAGTACATGCATGGTGTGGTAGGATGCATGGAAGCCGAGGGGAGAGCAGAGTCTCAAAAATATAAACTAGTATCTGTGGCTGAGATACCCTTGCTCTGTCCAGTCTGCAGTGACACCATTAAGATAGAGGATGTGAACAAAGGGCCACTGGGGAGGGAGCAGCACATTGGTACCTCAGCCAATTGAAGCCATCCTCCGGCGGGGCTGTAGAAGCCATCCTATAGTGGGGCTACAGCAGTTTGCCTCTCAGCATAGATCTGTGTTTTAAATCCACATACAGAGGCCAGCCTTTGAGAAGGTGACCCACTAGAAGTGTCAAGGAACTTGGCTGCTTTTTTTTTTTTTTTTTTTTTTTTTTTTTTAGGACTTCCACCCCAGACTTCTGTCTCCTTGGCTATGTGAGTAGAGCAAACAAGTGACTTCAACAAAGAACTTCTCTTCCAGGCCAGAACCCTCACATTCACCTTCATCACAACCCTGGCTATTTCCTCCTGCCCATCTCTTTTCTACTCATCCTGATTTGTTTGTGGGTCCAACTAAAATCATATCCTCTCCTTTCCTCTATGCTCAGTAGGAGATGTGATGGATTAAATAATTCTGTCTCTAAGAGGTAAACCTTTAAAGTGGGCGTGGTGGTGCACACCTACCATCTCAGAACTCAGGTGGCTTTTGCAGGAGGATTACAAGTTGTGGACAGCCTGGGTAATATCGGTCAAAGAAAAAGGGAAGGAATAAAGAGAGAGAGGTGAGGAAGGGGTGGGAAGAAAAGGAGAGGGAGGAGGGAGAGAGTGAGAAAAAGGAAGGAAGGGAAGAAGGAAGAGAAAAGGAGGGAGGAAGGGAGGGAGGGGGCGGGGGAGGGAGGGAGGGAGGGAGCGAGGGAGGGAGGGGTTGAGGGGGAAACCTTTGAACCCATGTTTTCAGTCCCTCCAAACAGTTGCGCATTAGTACAGATGCCCCCAGTGGTGGGAATCCCCACAGCATTTAGACGGGAAACAAAATCTACTGTGGTTTCTGTTCCCTTGATTCCCCTTCCTTTCGCTCAGAAAATTTGACTTGGTCAGGGTAGCATCACTCCCCACCTAGGAAACTGCTTTCCTGCCCTCCAGGTGCTGACTGGGCCTGGACATGCTGTGATGCCACATCATTCCACTACTGCCTTTTCTGGGCTCACCAACAGGGCCATGAAACACTCTGGGCTCCAGAAAGGTCGTCTGGGACCTTAACTATGTGAGGTCTTGGCCTGTATCTCATCATTTCCCATTTGAAATATCTTCAAAGTGCTCAGCAAAGCCCAAGCCAACCCCACTGGGTGAGTGGTAGAGGAGCCAGCTGCAAACATGGCCTCCACCCTCCAGCCTTCACACCCAGGCATGCCTGATCTGATCTCTCCCGTCTGCCCTCCACAAACTGAAACTGGGTAAGATTGACTCTTGATGGGAAGAGGAGAGAGAGAGAGAGAGAGAGAGAGAGAGAGAGAGAGAGAGAGACTGACTTTTGTTGCTCTCACAGCAGAAGCAATGTCCAGGCATCCATCACCTCTACATGATGAAGGAACTCTGTCCCCTTACCTATGACCAACAGCAATGATTTTTTTCCACTATTCTACAGGAGTCAAAAACCCAACAAAGCGCATCGCAGGCGCTGTAAAGGGAGCACGCTGCTCGTGTCTGTGACCACTGTATGCAAAGCTTGGCATTAGTCACAGCCAGGCCGGCTGTGACAGGCCTGAAGTGAGGGAGATTAATGCGAGGCTGGGGTACTTTATTATTGTCATTCTGTTCTTTTAGACTCTGCCTCTGACTTTCAATTTTGCTCCAGAATTAATTGTCTGCTCCCTGCAGTATGACTGATGGAGAAGGATACGCGTAGCCCAGGCACCTGGCTCTGGCCTTGACAGTCTCGGGCCCGGTGTGGGATGTATTGTGTGTGGGGACAGATGGGTATCCTTCAAAGAAATCAGCCGTGCCACACCTGACTTCAATCAGATGTGACCAGAGATTATCCTTTGCTCGGAGTCATTTAGGCTTGTAGGGTTCCCTGCAACATGTCCCCTGCCTATTAAGAACACTCTCTGGTACCCAGAGCTCAGGCGGCTGCTGAAGTTCTCTGTGACCCTTCAGGCCTCTAGTTTTCTCCTTTCTCTCTATCTGCACAGTAAGTCACTGGCACAGCCTCCCAGGTCTCAGCCTTCCCAGTTGTAGCAGAGGCACCGTCAGTGACAGGACATACAAGGTTGTGTCCCTGCTCAGTGACTACGGACTAGTCTCTCTGCTCATCAAGGCCACCCCTGCCTCATCTTCCCCCACCTCAAAAACAACCATTACGTACTTAGATGAGAAATGCCAACCTCCCAAGAAGCTTCCAATAAAATGCAATATTCTCTGCTAGAGAAGATGAACACCAAAGCACCATCCATTAAATACATAAGAGAATGTGAGACTGCACAAAGTCTGACTTAACAGATAACCAAATGTATGAGCTTCCTAAAAAGAAGGAAACATAGACAGGCATAGTTTTGCCTTTCTGGATAAATAAGCATCCTTCTCAGTCAAATTTCAAAGCAAATGCAGACACTCCTTGGGCCACTCTTTTTCCTACTAGCAATATGTCTATGAAAACTGTAGTGTTATTCCTTTTCTCTCTGTTTTTTTTATATATTGTGTTCCTCTTTAAATATTTTGAAAAACTTGGGTTGGGGATACACTCTCATGGTAGACCGTTTGCCTACAATCCCCAGTGAGGGGCTGGCATGTGGCTCTGAGATAGCCCGCTTGCCTGCATTCTCCCAGTGAAGGACTGGTATGTGCCTCCACAGTAGAGCAGTTGTTCAGCATGACTACATCCTGGGTCCCATTCTCGGTACTACAAAAAGAATAAGACTTTTCAGAACTTTGAGGAGAACAAATCCTAGAGGCACACATCTGCAATGGTTCTGGCTGATTTTACCACAGGGTCTGGAAGTCACACGACCAGGACCTGAGATACAGAGGTCTTCCTACCATTTCCCCAAACAGTTCCATTAATGTCAAGCTCAGATATCCGAGGCCCTCCCACCTTGAGATTGGATGTACTGAGACTTAAAGAGCGAAGGCTCTGGGTCTAATGAACTTTCCACTTCCTAAAGGATTCCTGAGCCTTGGGAGGACAAGGTGGGACAGAGATGTCTCATTTGATGCTGATAACCCATACTCTCTTATTCTCTACACAATGACCAGTCCTGGACCTCTGTGTTTATCACCATCTACTGCAAACTGAAGCTTCTCTAATGAGAATTGATAAGTGCACTAGTCTATAGGTATAACAATAAGTCATTAGGCAACAGTTCAATACTATATCCATGTGGAACAGTAGGTTTCCCCAAGACCTATGACTAATCTAGACACAGGTTCTTAGCCCTGATAATGATAATGAACAGGTATGACAGTATGTGGACAGCATAAATTGGATTTGATGAGTTTAAGAAAAATAAAAAGAGAAGACAAAGTTGGGTGGATAGGGAAAGGGAGTGAATCTGGGAGCGGTTAGGGATGGGAACGAATATGAACACAATATATTGTATAAAATTGTCAAAGAACTATTTTTTTAAGATACAAACTTCATAGCATGTGATGTTGTTTTACTATATAACCACTATAAAAAAAATCTTTAAAGCAGCAAGGAGCTAGAGAGATGGCTCAGCAGTTAAGAGCACTGGCTGCTCTTCCAGAGGACCTGAGTTCAGTTCCCCACAGCCACGTGGTGACTCACAGCCATCTGTAACTCCAGTTCCAGAGGATCTGACACCTTCTTCTGGCCTCTGCAAGCACCAGGCACACAGTGTGGTACACAATTATACATGCAGGCAAAACACCCACATGCCTAAGTTTCTTGATTTAAATAATTGGATATTTTAAACAATTAAAACAACAGCTGGTTTTTGTTTCAGAAAATAAAAAGAATGGTGTTGACTGTGGTCAAAGTCCATGATGTGCTTGAACTCAGATGTCATTAGGCCACCCATACTCTGTGCCATGCACAGACACTAATAAAATATCTTTAAATAAATAACTAGGGGTGGAGGAAATATCAACCAATGGCACAAACGACAGGTGCTGCAGAGGTGAGAACCGTTTAAAGGCCAGTTTCCTGTAGGAGGTTCCGAATGTCCTTCTAAATACACTGCCTGACTACAAGCCGTCATAAATTATCCCAGCTTTAACTCCCGGTACTCTCCCACGATTACGGTATTATGTTAAAGGGTACGGAAATATATAACACACTCAGCTGTCTCTATAGGTGAGACCAAAGGGAAAATTACCACCAGTCAGTGAAGAGAACCCAACCTCATTACATTAATGATTTACCACGGTGGGAAAATGTGGAAGTAACTAGTTGCTTTTATCAAAAGAGGTAACTCCTGCTGCTCCTTGGAAGAGCCTGGGAAGGGGCTTTTGCTCAGCCACATTCACCTTCTCCTCCCAGTACCACCTCCACAACTTAAAGGAGAAGGTGTGCAGTGTACGCTGTGATATCCTTCAAACTTGACATTAAGTATTCAAATGTTACTTAAGCAAAGTGTGAGCAATTAAATTAATCAATCTTGCCAGCCATGTACAGAGCAGATGTTCAATAAATCCTCTTTGCTTACACTGAAGTGGGGGGGGGGGGAGTCCACTTCTAACTGTCCTTCAGCGGTGACACTGCTCAGGCATCCTCCGCAGGCCTCCTGGGCCACCGTCAGCCTCTTCTGCTGTGCTTTCCTTTATTATAAATAACAAGAGACCACCTGGTCTACCTGTGCTACTTGGGAGCCTCAGGTTTAATGATCCTTCCTACGCAGGGCTCCGCTCTCTCCTGATCCCCATAATGGGGCTGATGGGAAAATGATGCTTGGCAGTGACAGATGACTCCAGGCCACCCTGTGCTGCTGACAAGCAGTGAATATGGGCTAGTGTTGCAGAAAGGTCAGGGTGAATGTGCTTGCTTGACTTTCAAAGTTTCTTCAGCAAAACAAGGTGGCCAGCCCCAATCACCCAGACCTCCCAGAGCAGTGTGCTGGCTGACTTTGGGATGGTTCTGGGAAAGGGAGCCCCGTGGGTGTGTGGGCAGGCTTAAGTAAGGAAAATGAGACCATGAGACCGAGTCAGCTGGGGTCTTGCTATCTTTGAAAGAACAGTTCCTTATGAACACCTTCACCTTGGGGTGCCAGGACACATGGAAGGTGTCACTCAGTGAGTAGCCCTTCCCCCTCCAAGATAACCATGGAGTCTCTGTTTCCCATTCCCATGCACTCCGAAGCCTGGAGGCAATCTTGTTTTGCCAATACTGTGTGGCAGGGCTGCCGATCTGCTACTGAGAAGAATAATAGATTCCACAAATATGCCAGGCTGCCAATCATGGCAGGATGAGGCCCATCCACAATGATGTCTCTAAATCTACGCCCTGAATGAAAAAACTAGGAAATGCGTACCACACCCCAACCCCAGCCCCATATTCTGACTGCTCCCCACTGCAACCCACAATGCCACTGACATTCAGAAGTGGCAGCCCCCTTCCCGCCCTGCAGATATATAACTTCAACCTTTTGAGGTCTGCCTTTCCATATATGGACTTTATCCACATTTTAATGAGGCTTTAAAACCTCCCAGATTAAGCTGGTATTTTATGTAGAACTGCCTGCATTTTATGATATCCTGACATGTTGTACAACATTTGGTGGCTATATTGATCCTTATAAATTCAGCATCTATATATATTCATGAAAAGTACCTTTTCTCCCCACTCGGGCCACAAGATGAGCCTCGCACACATTTTTTTGTGAGTGGAGACAATAAAACTGCAATTGTCATGGTTTTGGGCTTACACAGTGTTTCAGTATTTTCAAATTAACCCCCTGGTGCCATCTGTTTGCAGACTCCACCACGAGGAAAGGACAGTGTCTGTCCAGGTACCTCAGGCTGTCTGCCCCTGTTTCTCCTTCAGGTGAGCATGTTAAAAACCCTGAGAGGCAGGTGAGGACTTCCACTCAGCCTCCCAGGGGGGAACACTGTACATCTCCATGCCTGTGTGTTGGTACGACCACAGAGGACAATCTCTCCGGCTTTCTTTGTACCACTTATGGCTTTTAATCCAAAACAAATGATCACCGTGGAGGGGGCAAAAAAAAATATTATCACCTTGGTGAGCATCACGAGTAATCAAAAAAAAAAAAAAAAGGAAAGAAAGAAGAAGAAGAAAGAGACTATGGGCAAATTCATCTTCAGCTGCTACAATCAATCTCTCCCGTATAGAAATACACAATAACTTGGCGGGAAGGAGCCAAGATTTATGACTTAGAAACATCCACACTGACCAGCATATACCTAGTTTCTTGGCACCCTCCCTACCCGAATGGCTCTCTCTAACAGTTACAATGATAAACTGTCTCTCCCTACTGTTTTACAAGTACATTAGCTTTATTTAATGAGATCTCAGAGTAATTTAACAGATGTATATAGAGCGTACAGCAGGAAAACTCTGACTACTTGGGTGCTTTTGCCAAGGTATTCTAGGACAGCTCATCTGAGGTGTGGCTTCCCATCCTTTGTGCAAGCATTATTTAAATTTTTGGAAGGCTTCTAGAAATTATGTTAATAGGAATAGGATGTGATAATCAACGTGGGGAGAAGCTGCCAGTGTACGCACTTTGGATCGGCCTGTGAAAAGCTGAGGAGAACGGGTCTTCAAAAGTCACTTACAATATTGAATTGTCAGAAAGCATGTCACTGTCAGAAAGGAATAAGCTTGTAAGACATTAAAAAAATAGACTTCCGTGCCACCAGAAGGAGAAAAGAGAGTGGAGAAGAGGCAAGGGAGAGAGGAGGTAGGGAGCAAGGTGGAGGAGGTGCTGTCCAGCCAGCCTCTCAGGATGAGGGGCTAGGGGACAGGCCCTTGTCCCACCACCCTCATGCCTGGCACACTCAGGCCATGAACACCTTTCCTAGCAGTGACTTTCCTACCCTGACATTCTCTGTAACACTTGGTTCTGGGGACCACGATGTTGAAATGACAAGGACTCTCACTATTTAAGAATTAGTTTAACAAACTGTCAATTAATAAGTGAGTAAAAGAAGCCCCAGGAAATTACCTGGTTGTGCTTAAAATAAAATTGAAGAGAGAAAAGAGACATTTTTTTCTCCATTTCTCCAAAAGCAAAAAGAGTGCACACACACATACACTCACACACTCACACACATTCACACACTCACACACTCACACACACACAAACACACACATACACACTAGGCTGTGGGTTTTAGAATCTCATTCCTCTTCAATAAGGCAAAAAAAATCTCTTTTGTCTGCATCAGCTACTCATCATACAGCCCACTCTGTTTCAAAGTCAAGTGTTCTCTGAGGCTCAGTAAATGATTGCAAAGAAACACCTAAATAAATAAAACAAGCAAATAAATAAACAAATAACAGAGGGAAATGGACCAGAGCTGACATCAGTTCTAAGTGTGTTCATGACTTTTGAAGGTTTGTTTTTTGTTGAAACATGCATTTGTTTTAAATCCTTTAAGTGATTCATAGTGGACTTCAGGTGATACTTAACATTCTGCAAAATAAATTAATAAATAAAAACAAAACCATCCAGGTATGGTGGCATACACCTGTCACCCCAAGATTCAAGATCCTGAATCAAGGAGAAGTGAGTTAGAGTCCAGCTTGAGATACACAGCAAGTCCCTGTCGCACAAAACAAATTCCGTAGAAGTATGGTGTGTTCACGACCTCTGAGGCCATTCACCCCTCATGGAGGCAGCGGCCTCTCACAGAGCTTCAAGCTTGAGAGCAGGTGGCTATGGATTCAAAATCCAACTATGTGTGAGGCTTTTCAAATCTTACCCCATGCTGCAAAATGCATACCACTTTACACAGTACCTATTGCTCCTTGCAAATGACTTCGAGAACCCAGTGTGGTCTTCTTAAACAGAACACTCACAAGGAGCCTAAAAACTCCATCCAATGGAAGGCGATGACCTGAGTGGTGGCCCCACAAAGTAACAACATGGTCTCTGACATCGGGAGAAAGAGGATCTGAAAGAGAGGGGCAAACATAAAAACACAGGACACCACCAATGGGGTAAGAGCACAGAACCACTGCAGGGAATTTCATTTCTTCAGACCTATATATCAAGTCTTATTTGTTTAACGAGCTTGGCACTGGAGAGATGTATAGAACACGTCAGACACCGGGTACCGATGCACAGTGGGGAGGAGATAGCATCGCTGAATCTGACCACTCACTTCGTCTTCCGGCCGCCTTCTCTATCTGTTGGTTCTTTGGGGAATAATAAATGAGAGGGCAGAAGGAACAGGAGCCAAATAATGAAAAAACACACACAAAAAAAGAAAAATTACAATGTTGGGGAGCAAAGCAGAGCCAGATTTACTGACCTCGCAACTCCATAATCAACAGAAAGTTACTACTGAAGAAACTTTTCACTGAGCGGAATGATCTTAAATAATAAGGAGTCCTGGGAAATTTACAGCAGTTTTAAGATATGCAAATTGAATGCAAGGTATAGACATAAGGGTAATTAATTGTAAATCTAAGAATAATGTTTCTTTGTCAGGCTGTCTCCATGTTGTGGGCTACATTCCAATGTGCCTTAAGTTGGAATACTCTTTTTAAAGGCCGGTCTAATTATAAGATGTTCAGAATTTCAAAATACTGGTTATTCTTATTTAATTTCACTTCCGAAACATTTAATAACAGTATCTACTGATGGCATAAAAATATTTTAATCTTTTGGGGTTAAGACATTTGTTCCTAAGTCCTGGACAGTCAGGATTTGTGTAGGGAGTGGGAAGAAGGCCCAGTGAGGTGCTGGATGCCTTCAAAGGGAGCCCTAGTTGGTCAGTGTCCCCTGACTCTATCATCCTGTGACACAGCCTCTGCTTCTTAGTGATGTCCTTATGATGCTGGTGTGTGACATCACTGACCCAAGCACATCCTGTATGGTTTTTGTCGACCTGCAGGAGAACCTCAGCAGTCCTGATGGTGAAAGCAGGAAACAGTGCTACCAACAGCAAATCCTCAGCATCCTGTGAGTGAGAAGCAGTGGGAAAATTTCCACATCAGAGGAATCGAAGGCCCAGCTCTGGGCAAGAGAGACCTGGGGAAGAAAAGGAAAGGAAGGCATAGTGGAAGCTGGAGCTGAACAATGGGGAACGAAGGAGGAGGGGCAGCCACTCAGTCCTCTGCTAGCCTCAAAGGTCCACCTCAGAGACAAAGCGTACCAAGTTTCATCCTCTGTGACCAAGAACAAATGGATAGTCTGGGATCCCACCTGTACGTCAGAAAAATAATTTGTCAAGAGTGACAGAAATGAGCACAGAAAGTGTGAAGATGGAGAGATAGATGTGGAGGGATTGACCAAGAACATCAGAAGAGCTGAGGCCCCACTCTCGGATCAAAGATGTGATGGTAGGTGACCTGGGCCAGGACTCTCTGTGGGGATGCTGTGGCTGGTTGTGGATGTCTCCTGCTGCTGTGATGGCCACTTTCCCTAGCTCTTGTCTCTCCCTTGTGCTGCAGCTACAATGATGCTTTCCCCGAATGAATGAGACCAAGTGACCGTGTGCTGAACCATCTGAAACGGTGAGCCTAGACAGCTACTTCTTCCTTTAAATTAGTTTTGTCACCTATTTTTGTCACAGTGGTAAAAAGCTGACATGCATTGGCATATTGTTCTCATCTCTGAGCACCTATTTCCTCCAAAAGAGCAAAGCTGAACCAGAACAGGCAAAGGGGCCAAAGAGTAAGGCAACCGGAGAGGCCAAGAGCACTGAGCCTGGGGAGTGGATGATGACAGGTTGCCATGGCAACTGCTTACTCATTCACTGTTCTATGACTGGCAGAGGCAGAGGGTAGGCAATGCCCAGCATCAGAGAGGTCTGAGCCTCAGACCAAAGCAACCAGTGATGCCCCAGCTCCAGTACTTGACACAGTATGGAATTCCATGCTGTCCCACTGAAGCCCCCTTTCTTGTTGAGGAGGTTTATTGAAATACTGGCAAAGCACAGAGCCCTCGAGCATTAGAAGGAGTTGGGGAAGCCGGGCGGTGGTGGCGCATGCCTTTAATCCCAGCACTCGGGAGGCAGAGGCAGGCGGATCTCTGTGAGTTCGAGGCCAACCTGGTCTACAAAGCAAGTTCCAGGAAAGACACAAAGAAACCCCGTCTCGAAAAACCAAAAAAAAAAAAGAAGAAGAAGAAGAAGTTGGGGAAAGCCCACATCATAGCCTCCCAGGGCTCAGATCTGAAGGGAAGAGTGAGACTTGACTGAGAGGCATTGCTGAGTGCCTCAGCCATGTATCCCTTGATAGCCCAGGAGGCAATGCTGACCTCTGGCTCAGCTAGAATATTCTGTTCCTGAAAGTATTTTGGATTCAGCAAGGTCTGTCAGTGTTGGCCTGAGTCAATTTTGAGTGAGATTTACATTAGGCCCTAATTCTAGTCCAAACCAACCCAGAAATTCCAGCTATTTCCGGAAGTGTTACAGAATATTATTTTAAGGTGTGTTACTTTTGTTTATGTTGCATTTGTTTAACTCTGTGAAGCTGTGTTACTTTGCCTGTCTAAGACATCTGATGGTCTAATAAAGAGCTGAATGGCCAATAGCAAGGAGGAGAAAGGACAGGTGGGGCCGACAGGCAGAGAGGACATATAGAGGGAAAAATCTGGGAGGAGAAGAAGGAAGAGCAAGAGAGCAAGGAGAGGAGGGTGCTAGAGGCCAGCCACACAACCAGCCACACAGCCACACAGCCACTCAGTCAGTCACGCAACCACACAGCCAGTCACACAGCCAGCCACACAACCACACAGGCAGTCACAGAGCAAGAGTGAAACTAAGATATAAAGAAGCAAGAAAAGGAAAAAGCCCAAAGGCAAAAGGTAGATGGGATAATTTAAAGAAACAAGACAAGCTAAGACTGGGCATTCATAAGAAATAATTAGCCTCCGTGTGTGATTTATTTGAGAGCTGGGTTGTGGGCCCCCAAAAGAGCAAAAACAACCAACTACACTAATGTACTCAACTTTTATCCCCTAGGAATGGCTCTTACAAATCCACACACACACACACACTCACAAACACACACAAAGAAAAAGAAAAGTCAAGACAACATGTGAGAAAAAATAGTCATAGTGCATATATCTGACAAAGGACCTGATTCCATAATATGTAAAGAATGCCTATAAAGAAACAATAAAATCCCAAACAATTCAAGCTTAAAAATGGGCAAAATACTTAAATACCACCACATACACAAAATATATGTGAATAGACAATATATCCAAGAAAATGTTCAGCATCATTAGCTGTCAGGAAAATGCAAATTAAAACTATTACAAATACCATTTCCTGCCTGATGTGATGGGTAAAACTGAGAAGACAGTCCTAAGTGTAGACAAGGATATAAAATGGGTGGAGTGCGCCTATGCTGCTGGTGAGATGAGAAGTGAAACAACCACTGAAGAAAACTGTTATAAAATTAAGTAAGCACTTGCTGTTTGGCACTGAATATTTACTCCCACTGAGAGAAGGAAGAGAAAGGGGGAGGGAGAGAAAGAAGAGAAGGAAGAGGAAAGAAAAGCTTTGCTTACAGATAATTATGCACACAAGTATTCATGGCAGCACTATTCCCATAACCAACAACTGGAAACAGTCAGCTCCATCAACTCTCTTGTCGTTTTCCAGTAAGAAATAGATACTATCCCTAAATAAAGATGGAAAGCTACAAATACATGGAACACACAGGAGACTCTCAGGACATCCCCTGGCACAAGACACACATGATGCACATACCCTGATCCAGTCCTGCCTGTGTCGTGACAGGCAGGTCACCCGGAGGACAAGTGCAGAGCCCTGGCGGCTTTCTGGCAGGACTGTACAGATTGGCTTAGACCAGACCGCCAGGGGTGAGAGAGGGCCCTGGCCTCTGTTTAGAAGGTCTAGAAGAAGGGTTTGGCCATGAGTGTACATGTTTGTCAAAACTCACCTGGTCACTGAAAATCTGTGAGATTTGCCACTGGTAAATTTCTTCCTTAACTTAACGGTCTGTGAAAGGAAAATGAGAGGGACAGCGGAGAAAAGAGGGAGGGAAGAGAAAAGAAAGGGAGAGGGTGGAGAGAGAAGAGGGGGGCAGGGATAGAAGGAGGGAGGGGGAGGAGAAAGGAAGGCAGAAAGAGGAAAGGAAGGTCATACATGAGGGAAAGAGGTAGAGAGGAGGGGAGGGAGAGGAGGGGAGGGGACAGGAAGGGGTGAAGGGAGGGGAGGAGAGAAGAGGAGATGGGAGGGGAGGGGAGGAAAGAGGAGAGGAGAAGGGAGAGGAAAGGAGGGAAGGAGAGAGAAGAGGAGGTAGGGGAGGAAGGGGAGGAGATGGACAGGAAGGAGGGGAGGAAGAGACAGAAGAGGAAGGGAGGAAACAGCTCCTCTCTTCAGATTAGCCTCTGCTGGGAAAGGGTATTCCAGGGCAGGCTGGAGCGTGGAGTCTCTTTAGGGCCAAGCATGCTGGCTCCTCTGTCCTGTGTGCTGTCGGGTCACCAGGCAGTCAGGTCGACTTGGTTCTGTCACACAACACCCCCCACACTAAAACACAGTTAATGGAAACAAGGCACAGAGGAGATCCAAAACCCCTAAGGGCAAGGGCGGTGGCCCTGTTGTGATGACACCTCTGTCCCTGGCAAGCCTTCCCTTTCCTTTGCCCCAGGCTGCCACTACCACTGAGACCAGAGAGGCTGGATATTTCAGTGCAGATTGAAGGAACTGTTACATTCCCTACCCAAGGTGATGGAGTGAGACACCGATATCAGTGGCCAACACATGCAAACACACCCCAAATCCTCCAACCCCCAGCACAACCCACCCCTGCACTAGATTAGACAAGCAGGACTCAAGACAAAACCTAATTCTACCTCCTCTCTAGCGGGTAATGTGACCCTGAACAAGAATCTTCACCCCTCTGTGTCTCAATAAACTCATCTGCGTAATGGGTACAGTCAGGTGCATACATCCCCCTTCAGAGTGTTAGAAATCAATGCTATAACCACAGAGATCTGAATGTCAACTCCGAAGTCTGATACAACCGTAAGAGTCAGCCATTATTATCCCATCCGGGTAGACAAGTCAGATTTAAAAGGGGCTGGGGGGAGGGAAGAAGAAAGGCAGAATATGAATCAGAGGAGAAGACTACCCAGATGATGAAATAAAGACAGAGTCATGAGAAAGATGAACCCAAATTACAGTCCTCTGCCTGAGGCTTGCCCAGGCGTTGCCCACGGCTTGCTGAGTGTAATTCGGACTCCGTTATTTAAAGGGCTGTGGGATAATACAGTGGGAAGACAGGTCTGCACTGTAATTCACACAATTTATCACACAGGGAAGAGCCACTAATCTTTTAGAAAACAAGGTATTCACAGTTATTTAAGGCTAATACTTATGCGTCACCACACATTGTGAGCACGGTCCCATCTCCAGCCTTGCACAGCTGGGATCTGGGAAGGTCTTTAGCGGTGATGGTCCATATTTTAAGCCCCTCCTCAAAGCCTCAACCCAGTAATCTGAACCAGTTCTGTTATTCATGGCATCTCTACACTAGATATATTCCCACAAAACACTAATTAAAAGAGCAGGTTTTCTTAAGGTCGGGGAATGCAAGTTGAGCTGAGAGAACATGGGAGCATGTGAATTTCTCATCAGCCGGTGCCTTGGCGTCTTCAATAGTCCAATCAAATACCCAAACTCAGAACCTTCCTGGCATGCATAAAGATAGACCTGGCACGGTCCAGCTGGCCCAGAGAGCAAGTCTACTCCTCACTGGGTGCTCACAGACCACACTGACATCCAGCAGGATCTGCAATCCGGCCCATCCCAAGAAGGATGGAACCTTGTTTTCATCTGGCCGGAATATGAGTATCCAGGCACAGTCCTCCAGTCATTGTGAAGGCTGCCTTCATGCCCCTGTGGGACACCCTTCCATGTGCTCAGTCCCTTCTCTTTTCTACCTCTCTCCCTGCAGGAACACAGCCTCATCTTGCCCCATCCCCACCTGTTCACATTATTGCCTCTTGGTATTTAATCAGCATACCCACCTTTTAAGCCAGACCATCCCAATCTGTGCTACCCAGCTTCCTTAATCCTGAGTTCTCAGAATGGAATCTCTACTTAACAAACTTAATCTCTACAAACTTCACAATCCATTTTTCTCCTCTTTTTTTGAGTAATTTCAGTGTAATACTAACCCCAAATACCGTCTATGGACAAGATGTTTGTGTTGTAGGAAAATAAAGATGACAGACACAGCCCAGTATCAGGGTCAGACACACTCACTCTAGACCAGAAATTCTTGAAGTTTTGAAGATAGAATCATGGGCTTCCCACATGCTAGGCAAGCACTCTACCACAAAACCACACTCCAGACCCTCACTGGGGGATTCTTGGCTGGTTCCCTAAACACAGAGTCACTATCTAAGCAATAAAAGTCATTTTCTGTAGGCCAAAAGCAGTCAGGGACAGAAAGTCCAGGCTGTGTTTCTAAATAATTATCTCTCGGGAAGAAAAATCAAGACACTGGACAATTCAGGAAAACAGCAAGTAGAAAATGAGCTGAGATCAAATAAGTACAATGGAAAACTCCCTCCACTGCCGAGAACAGAGAAGGAAGCATCATGGGGGAAGGGGGAGCATGGAGATGTGGCCATTATTTACACATTCTTCACAAAGTGTGCTGTCTGCTACAAAGCCATATTGGGACAAGTTAACTGACACTCTACAGTTCAGATGTTAGTTTGTATTAATGACTTTCCCCAAACTTTTATTCTTTATACACTGCCTCATTATCTTGATGAAATCTGTGTTTATTTTATTTTACAGTCCAATACAATGTTTGTGCACATTTGTGGGGTACCACATGATGCGTTGCTAGATGAGACGAAAGAGATGTGTGTGGTGTGTGCACCTACACATGCGTCCTAATTCACTATCTATTGCTATGATAAAGACCATAGCAAATGCAAATTAGGGAAAGGGGGTTTTTGTTTTTGTTTTTTGACTTGTGTGTCTTATCACAGTTGATCTTCAAGGAAAATCAGGACAAGAACTCAAGAAAGGAACCTGGAGGCAGGAGCTAATGTAGAAGCCATGGAAGAATGCTGCTTACTGGCTTGCTCCCCATGGTCTGTTTCAGCCTGCTTTCCAGGACCATCTGCCCAGGAGTGGCAGCACCCACAGTGGTCTGGGCTCTCCCCCATCAACCATTACTCAAGAAAATGCTCTAAAACCTTGCCTACAGACATTGGATAGAGGCGTCTTCCCAACTGAAGTACCCTCTCACCAGGGGACTCCAGCTTGTGTCAGTTTTACAAAAATATCAACCAACCCAACACACTGTAGGACTCAGCCATAGGAAAGAACGTGATCAAGTCCTCTGCAGAAGCATGTGTTAACCTGAAGGACACACAGTTGAGTGAGATGAGAGGGGTGCAGACAGACAAGCATTGCCTGGTGTCACTCACATGGGAATCCTAAAAAGTTACTCTTATCAATTGGCAGGAAAACAGTTCAGAGGCTGGGGGTGTTGCACAAGAGGAGAGATCAAAATGTGACCCCGTGGATCAAGTTTACAGTTAGATGGCATAAACAACTTCGGGTTGTTCCCTGGCAAGGTACATGACTACAGTCAGCCAGAAGATATTACAAAAGTGTTTTCTTTCAATTTTTTAATTGTTTGAGACTTTCTGTCATGCATATAATGTTTTGATCCTCCCCTATCCCGCCAACGACTTTTCCCTCCCATATTTGTTTACTTACTTACTTACTTACTTACTTATTTTTACCAACCCATTGAGTCCACTCAGCACTGCCTATATGTATGTGGATCTAGGACCATCTGCTAGAACATGAGTAGACTCTTGAGGCCCACATCCCTGGAAGAAACTAGTTCTCTGTCCCAAGTAGCCATCAGTTGCCAATAGCTGCTCACCTAGGGGTGGAGGCCATGAACCCCCTCTCCATCCATGCTAGGGTTTGGGCTGCTCATTCTTGTGCAGATCTTCTGCACACAGTCATGCAGCTTGTGAGTTCATGTGTGCAGTAGCCCTACTGGGCCAGCAGATCCTGTCTCACTGTAGATGGCCACTACCTGTGGCCCTCACATTCTTTCTGTCACCTCTTCCTCAATGATCCTTGAACCTTGTGGGAAGGAGTTGTGATATGGATGCCTCATTTAGATCTGAACACTCCATAATCTCAGACAGATACTCACTTTTTACTAGTATTTATATCCTAAGCAATGATATTCCACCAATGCTAATGTTTGATATGCCAGAGAAACACTTTGCCAATTCACATAAAAACTAATTAAGAACTGTAAAGTGGTTACAATGCAAACTATTAAAGGGTATCTATGACTACAATTAATAACTGAAAAAAATTAACATGGCCTGTTCTTGTGGCCCACCCCAAATACCATCATGTGTAAGTGTGGTGTCTGACTGCACTGGGCAAGCAGAGCCACTGTGGGGACTGAAAGGAAAGAAGGATGTCACTAGAATGGCATGTTTGCTGGTGGTCGGTGGACTGTGGTTTGCAGCTGAAATAGGTAAGCCTGGCTGGCAGAAGGCTATCACTAGCCCTGGCCTTAGGAACTTATAGTCCTTGGCTAGCCTCTCTCTCTCTCTCTCTCTCTCTCTCTCTCTCTCTCTCTCTCTCTCTCTCTCTCTCTCTCTCTCTGTTTCCTGGCCAGCCTTGGCATGGGCAACTCCAGCACAGACTCCTGCCTGCCATGGTGGACTGACCCTCTGACGCTGCGAACTGAGGGGAATCCTCCCACCCAGAAGTTGCTTGTTTGTTTTGTTTTGGTTTGGTTTGGTTTTTGTCAGACCAACAGGAAAGTAACAGGCAGACCATGTAAAACAGGCCAGAGAGGTAGTGTCTGCTCCTTAACTGTGGCCAAAGCACCGGATCCTGTCTAAGCGGGGAGCTAAGCTGGTTGAGCCTAGTTAGTGCATAGGGCAGTGTGGATTGAGGAGACAATGGAGTTAAGAACAGCATGACTCTGAACAGACAGGACCAGAAAGCAGCCCAGAATATGAGAATTTTGATGCCCAGATGTCAAAGCCCTTTGGCGCCTATGAAAATCCGTGCAGACTCTGTCAGCTAACTGCAAGCCAGAAAGCTACATCATTAACTCAGCCCCGTGTTAACAGAAACTCTGGGAAAACAGAAGAATATTAGAAAGACAATTTATATATATATATAGGTTAAAAATATGTGAGGCAAATTGGGTTTTTGAAATACCAGGTGTTTTCACTCATTGAAAACCCCTTTGGGGACACATCAGGAAGCCATTTGTGAAAAAGCATTGAGATGTCGCAGACGATGGTCTAGGAACAGGACAGACAGGTTACAAAAGAAGGGGTGTGACAAGGACAAAAATACAAAGTCCTAAGACTTGCCCAGAACTACCAAAGGAAGCATCGCTAGCTTGCTATTTTCAGCTACTGAATGATTTTTAGGACTGTGCCATTGAGTCTAGTTCCGTCCCCCTGAAGGACACAGAGAGGATACTATTTCCAGTCTCTGAGTGGCGGTGGGGTTACATGACTCTTCCCAGCCAATGAGTTCTGAGCAGAAGTGTGATTTCTGGCTTCTGGGCTCCATCACTTGGCTGCCTGTTAGAGTCACCCAGAGAATCCTTCCCTTCCATCTTTAAATGACCAAGCAGCATTCCAGATGGCACTGGTCACTCAGTGGTCCCAGAGTGAGGGTACCTGGAACAGAGCCTGGCTGATGCAGGACAGGCATGGAACATGAGCAAGAAAGGGAATGTGGGTTGTCACCAGCCATTAAGGACTGGGGGCTGGTGACAACCCTATGCACAGATGTGGTGATCAGATTTGGTGCTGGCAGGAGGGAAGTGCAACAGAAATGACATGAATTATCCATCCCTCCAACTCATCTTGAAGCAGTTAACCCCTCTGAGCTGCAGATCCACCCTGTAGAAGCACACCCCCAAAATTCAAACTAAAACACACTAGGGGTGATC
Source organism: Peromyscus aztecus (assembly GCA_902168405.1). Classification (NCBI taxonomy): domain Eukaryota; kingdom Metazoa; phylum Chordata; class Mammalia; order Rodentia; family Cricetidae; genus Peromyscus; species Peromyscus aztecus. The sequence goes on from CABHPQ010171085.1 coordinate 40,889, forward strand.
AACAGAGTCACGGCACAAACGCAGGGTCCAAAGCATGTGCTGCATCAAAATGGTGTTGGCTTGCACTCTGGTGGTGCTACAGGTCAGTAGTGTGCTCCATGTGAGTTGTTTATGTCTCCAGCTCTTCTTTATCTGCAGGGTGGGGTGCACTACCACTGAACTATGCACCCACTTACCCACAGGGATGCTGCAAGAATACATTCAATGTTGCATTTACAAACTTCAATGAGAGCTCTCTCTCTCTCTCTCTCTCTCTCTCTCTCTCTC